>DF358086.1:390-13590 GCA_000787875.1 Solanum virginianum | reverse complement strand
GGTCTCAAGTTTCTCAACAAAATCGAACCCACTCTCAAAATTCTAAAATTTTACTCTTTCATTTGACAAAAGGCAAATTTTTCATTTTTCAATTCGAAAATATTCAAGATTTCGAACTACGTAGGGCCTGATTTCTCCTTCGTGGGATACGTAGGCAGCCTCTTAAGGCTCAACCCCTCATTTTTAGAAAAACTTATTTTTTTTCTCCGTTATCCTTCCTTACAAAGGAATCATCAATTTTGGAAAATGTGAGAAAATATTGTCAAAACATCTCCCTGATTCACAAATCTTGAATCAACAACGTTTCGCCTATTTCAATCATTTTCCTATCTTCAGGGGTTAGTATGACTTCAAACAATGCAATTGTTATCTGTTTATTCTTTTGTGTGATATTTTACATTATCTAGTACGAATAAGGACTAACGCATTCATCTTTTGAGTTATTTTTAAAGTCAATAGGTATTTATAATTGATCTGTGTTGAGTAAAATGACTGGACATTCAAAGGAGATGGTGCCACTCCTCAAAAATTAATTTACTTTGAAAGAAGAAAGTTAATGAATTGATTTTGTTCAATGCCTACTAAATATGTTTAAATTGAATGAAATGAATTATTACAATAATAATGACATATTCAATAAAATTTTATAAATAAAATATGAAGAGAATATAATATACATAAATTTAATTTTATCTTGTGAAAATAGAGATATTATTTTAAGGTGTTGTTGATAAGTGTGATAAATCAAAATAATAGTTATAAAAAGAAAAAAGGATGATAAAGAAAACAAGATAACTAATAAAAAAATAATCATATAACAAAATAATTTAATAATCAAATTCAATAAACAGGCCATGATATATCAAAAATATGAAAATACATGAATAAAACTCCTACTCGAGCATCAATACTTTGACCTACCATCAAGAAAAAGAAAAAAGAAAAAATATCAAAAAGTCGGCAGAATATTTTAATTTGTTTGGTATGGTTTAAAAGCTATATCCACGTAGCCAAAATCCAAATGCCTAAATTCAATAGGTAATTAGGAATATAAATAAAGTATGCATTTATTAAAAGTTTAGAAATAGTTTGGTATTGTGCCAGCCTGAGTAATAATACTAACTAATCCTACAATTTTCCTAGAAATGGTTCAGTTCCAATCTCCATGAAGGGAAAATAGGAATCTGCAAAGCTATTGAATTCTATCGAACCTATAAATTATTCTTCGTCAGTAAGCAAGGGCACGGGAAAATGGGAATTTTGAGCTTGATGAATTTCGGGAAGGAAACAGTAAAGAAAAGAATGTGAAATTTCCTACACTTACAACATGGCGGTCTTTTCAAATATTGATGATGTCGTTAGAGTTAAAGGCCTAAGAAAGCTTGGTGAGTACTTGGCGGATGATAAAAGTCGTGCTAAGATGGTTTATTTCAGTGCAAAATTTGTCAAAAATGCTACACTTTATACTTTCAAGGAAGCAACCAACATCGTAATTCCTGGTTAGCTCCTGTCTCATTTTTTTGATGCCTTTAAGATTTTTAAATTCTATTGCGACATCAAGTGACTTAACGGAATTATTTGCCATTTTAAATGGTGGGTGTGATCATATGATCAATACATAAATATGTCCTTTAATATAGATTTAACCAGAATCTATGTTCATCAATTTTGGGTATGTACAAGTAGATAGTTAAATTTGTATAACATTAAATAAGTAGACATACGTATCTCACATGGCACAATACATGTAGCACACCACATCAGACACAAAAGTTCCATATAGGATGCCACGTAAGACAAAAATGTCTATTTGTTCAGGAAGTCATCTTTTTCGGTTGACACATTGAGTTTTTTGTAGTCCATGGACACCCTTCATATAGTGGCTGACCACATCGAGATCAACTCATTGTTGGCATTTGGTACCACTTTAACACACTAAATCAGACTCACCCATTCACTATTGGCAATCGGATAGATCACTCCTGTATCCCACCATTTGATGATCTCCTTGTGTACAACCTCTTGCATAGAGGGGTTGAGATGCCTTTAGTGCTTAATACTTGGCTTGTAGTCCTTAACCAATTGGATTTTGTGTATACATATCCCGAGAGGGATACCAATGATACTGGAAATTGCCCATCCAATGGTCTTCTTAAACTGTTTAAGTACTACGACAAGGGCGCCCACCTGCTCCTCGTTCAAGTCCGCAACACCTATAACTGGCAAAGTGTTGTTGGCTCCTAAAAATCCATATCTCAGATATACTTAAGGGCCTTTAACTCTAATACCAGTGGTTCTTCTATGGATGTTTTTGTAAGTGGTGACTCCCAATTTTACAAGTCTAACTCTAACTTGGTTTGGCACCTAGGGCCATAGGACACCCCTAGAGCATTCACTATCTCCTCATAATTTGGGATGCCATCACTATCAAAGTTCATTAGCACTGCTTCCAAGGTGCCAACATCCAATCTCACCTTAAAGGGTACTTATGTTTTAGCATCATCAACAGTCTCAATCACAAAGACCACTCTCAAGTCATTTTCTTTCTTTACCTGCTGACAGATGTTGAACATGACCTCATCTTTCTCAAATCTAAACTTGAGTTGGCCCTCCTCCATATCTACCAAGGTGCGTCCAGTGGCTAAGAAGGGCTTCCCCAGGATGATAGGGACTTCCAAATCAACCTCGCAATCCAGGATCACAAAGTTTGTAGGGAATATGAACTTCTCAACTTTGACCAGCATGCCATATAGTATCCCCATAGGCTTTTTCATCGTGCGATCAGCCATCAACAACTACGTGCTAGTCAGAGTAGGGCTCCCAATCCTAGCTTCTTAAAAACCGCAAGGGGATCAAATTAATATTGGCACCTAGATCACATAGTGCCCTTGCAAACTCTATATTTTCACTGGTGCAGGGTATGGTGAAAGCACCAGGATCTTCTCTCTTTTGAACCAAGGACCTTGTAGCAATAACACTGCAATATTGAAGCTCTTGGGAGATTTCCTGACTCACAGTGTGCTTTTTAGTAACAAGGTCCTTTATGTACTTTGCATTCCATGATATCTCCAATGCCTCAATAAGAGGGATGCTAATGAAGAGTTATTTCAGCATAGAGAGAAAGTGCTTGAACTTGCCTTTCTCCTCCATCTTTTTGATTCTTTGAGGGAAGGGAGGAGAGGGCCTAGGAATGGGCCTCAGCTTCTGTGGCACATTAGCAGCTTCACTCACCCCATCCTTTCCATGATCATTCCTACATCTGCAACCTTGGCCGTAACTATCTCCTCGCGAACATCATCCTCATCAACTGGCATGGGAGGATCAATGGTGCTCTTGCCACCACAAGTAGTAACATCCATACACTGCCCTTCATTTTTAGGGTTTTGAACTATGTTGCTAGGCAGTGCACCCTTATGATGCAAATTTGGTTGAGTCGACACTTAACGAAACTGTTGTTCAAGCTATTTGATAGCCACAAAATGAGACTCAATTTTCTAATTTATGCTAGAAATCTTAGATTTCATACCCCTCAGAGTCTTATCATGTGTTTCATCTTTCTTTAATAGGTGATCAAACATCTCATCAATTCTAGAACTATTTGCACCTACGTCACGGTTATGTAGTGGCATATAGGGACTATTTCTAAAGCCATCTGTGCATTCCCAATCTGCATCTCTCTCTGGATCCCTATTCCGATCATAATATCCTCCGTAGTTATCCCTGAAAGCTCCATTCCTATTGAAGTTCTGACCTTGGTTCCCTTGACCTTGGTGCCAATAGTCCTGATTGGACCCTTGGACATTGGTCTGAAAACCCTCTGTTTGATCTACAACAAAACATGTGTCCTCCTCATAATAAGGTTCATCATACATGGCTACATATGGAGGTTGATAAACTACTATATTGACTCGCTCCTAGTTCTATTTCATCATTACCACTATACTTGTACGAATTGGGGCAAGAACTTGCATAATTTCTTCATTGATATTTGCTTGTTCCGAACCAACACTGACAAATGCAAGAACTTTTAGGAGATGCTCTATCTCTCTACCTCTGATGCGCTGTCAAATTATAGCATATTTGGTGCCTAAAACAAGGGATTTTGTGAGTTCTTAAAGCGACTTTTTAGTGTTTTGATGTTTTCTTGTGTTAATCTTGCAAAACAGTTAGGTTGGCATGATTTTGAAGAAAAGTTGTAGATTTTGCTGAAGTATAGGCCTTATGAGCCCTCTTACGAGTCGTAGCTGATGTTATGAGTTTTAAGGTTGTGTCGTAGCAGGAATCAGAGACCAAAAATCAGAAATCTTCTAAGTGAAGGTCATCCTTACGAGTCCAGCCTACGAGTTGTAATACATACTACGACTCGTATAGGTGGACTCATAGCAAGAATCAGAGGGCTAAAATGTTGGACCAAAAACTGAAGACCAAGACTACGAGACCAACATACGAGTCGTACCTTCATGTAATGACTTGTACCTATGGGTCATACCAGTTCTGTCCAAGATTCCAAGAACCTGATATGAGTCCTTGACTATGACTCGTAGGCTAACCTGTGAGTCGTAACTGTAAAATTTAT
The DNA here is from genome assembly GCA_000787875.1 of Solanum virginianum. Taxonomy (NCBI): domain Eukaryota; kingdom Viridiplantae; phylum Streptophyta; class Magnoliopsida; order Solanales; family Solanaceae; genus Solanum; species Solanum virginianum. The sequence goes on along the minus strand of DF358086.1, from coordinate 9,014 downwards.
CAACTTTCAGCTGTCTTTTCTGCGTAATTCCTAGGGTTGTTTTGTAAATACTATAAATAGTTTAAGTTAGGTTTTTGAAAGAGTTTTCAAATAGTAGACATTTCTCCATTACATTTTGAAGATTTTCTTAGGTTTATAGAGTAGATTATTATTCTCTTTGGGAAACCCATTTTGGGGATTGCAACTCTTCCTTTATACTCAATGTTGATCAATCAAACTTATGGCTTTGCAACTTGTGGTGCTTATCTTCTCCATTGTTATTCATAAAACTCTCAACTATGAATATTATGTACATTTTTGTGTGTTTTATCTTATCCATGAATAGCTAAATACCCACAACTTGGGGTTGTAGGAACCATGGGTAGTTGACTTGAGATGACTTAGGTTTTGTGCATGTCTATGATTGGGGTTTTGCATGTTTTCTTTATTTCCTTCATTATTAATGTTGTTTGGTGGTGGCCAACACCAAACCCTTGCTACTATCATGATCCTGACCAAGGTAGTGACGAATAGGAAAAGAAAAGTAGATGACAGGATGCAGTTGATATTTTCCCATCTAATCGACCAAACCTGACCAAGGGGAGGTTGATTGGGACAATAGGTAATGGTTATTTGGCACACCATGGTGGCCGATCAAGCGCCATGGTGAAATTCGACCTTCACCTTCACAAAAGGGATGGAAGAACCTAAGTTACCATCCTGCATATAATTCACCGATCAAAGTTATGTTACCTAGGGTAATTGAGTCAATGATCCATAGGGAACACAATTCCCAAGTTACCCCCAAAATTGAGGGTTTTCCCAAATTTTTATTAGTGTTCATTTTAAGTTGTTCTTTGAATCATAACAACCACCCCCATCTAGAGATTGTAGTTATAGATACTAGGAATGATTAGTAGTAAAATCTTATAGTTAAGCCCTATATTTCCTGTGGATTTGACCCTAACTTCGGTTAGGTTAATTACTGATAGCGACCGCTTTCTTATTGGAGTGTGACCATCATGTTTGATTTCTTTTGTAGGGTTTACTAGGATTTATGCCCAACATAAGGAGCCAAGGCAATCCCCTAGCTCCATTAAATTTGGAGATCTAACTACTAAGAAGGATGGCTCGAGCGAATGAGGACATTGAGGTTGAGGAGGATATGCGTGGAATGAGGAAGACTTAAGAAGAGAGGAGAATCCACCACCAAGGGTTAACCAGTCACCACTTAGAGATTTCATTGCAAATGCTTACGGCTAGAATCAATACCGATTAAACCCTTTGGAGATGGATGTTATTGATTCTATAGTACTGCTCCCTCTACTAGCAGATGCTAAGTTCGTGGTATCAAGTGCATTCCTCCAGATGCTCCAAAATTGTGGCCTATTCATAGGGTTACCATCAGAGGATCCCCACCGTCATCTCCAAAATGTCATCTTCATGTACAAAAGTATTATGGGGACATAATATTTCTATTGATGTTATTGGATTGAGGGTGTTCACATTATCACTGACTTGTAATGCAGCTATATGGTTGTCTAAACTTCCTCCGAGTACCATCACGAGTTGGCTGTGCTACAAAAGGTGTTCCTAGAAAGATATTACACAAGATCGAAGAAGCTGAAGCTTAAGGACCAAATTAATAACTTTGAATAATTACCTAGAGACTCTTTTAGAACTATATGGGATAGATTCACCAAATGCTTAAGGATGGTCTTTGATCACAAAATTGTTGATGATGCTTTGGTCAAGATCTTCTATAGGGCACCTGGCGATAATAGCAAAGCTTGCGCCAACACGATCATGGGAGGTGTTTTTCTTGATCAACTGTTTGACCTAGTAACCAAAATAATGAAGCAAGTGGTGAAGACCAAGAGAGCATGGGGACAGAGTGAGCATCATAATATAAAGAGTTCTAATGTATTTACCACAAATAGTGAGTAGGCTAAAGTGAATGAAGAGATTATGGAGCAACTTGCTCAACTCCGTAAAAGCATGGATTTGGTTTTGAAGCAAAACTAAGCTAGTGTGAAGACAGTAGCTCACCAACCCTTAATTACTCATGTGTATGATGATCAAATCTTTGATAAGGATGCCTATTATATAAGCAACCAAGCAGCGGGTTTTTAGAACAACTACCAAGGGTCTAATTCAGACTATTGGAGGCAAGGTTTCAGGAATCAATATCAGAACTTTAATCGTGATGGGATCTATAGAGATAATAGGGGTGGATACTATTAAAGAGAAAGAGTGCCAGATGCAGAATGGGGGAGAAGAGAGGGCTACAAAAGCGGTCTTTATGTGACACCACACAATTATGATGTCGGATCAAGCAATTCTAGGTCAAAGATATGTTTAAAAAGTTGTTGAAGCGAGCAGACCATCAAGATAAGACTCTAAAGGGAATGAAAGCAGACATCTCTAGTATTACTCAAAAGATAGAGTCTCATTCAGTGGTAATCAAGCAACTCTTGCAACAATTTAAACATGTTTCTTAACAACTGAATTAATGCCAAAGGGCACCCTACCAAGTCATATGATTCAAAATCCTAAAAATGAAGGGCATTGCATGGCGGTGATGACTCAGAGTGGCAAGAGCATAATAGAACCCCTATGCCAGTTCTTATGGATGAAGTTGATGAGAAGGGTCTTGTTGGTGAAGTTGAAGTTGAGGGAGAAGATCTGAAGGGTGTTGAGATGCAACAAGAAGAGATAAGGGAGTATGACAAAGTGAAATACATCCCAAAACCTCCTCCTTCTCTGCCTCAAAGGCTCAAAAAGAAGGAAAAGGAGGGTAAATTCAAACACTTCCTCTCAATATTGAAGCAACTCTCCATCAACATCCCTCTCCTCGAAGCATTGGAGTAAATGCCCAGATATGCTAAATATATGAAGGATTTAGTCACCAAGAAATGCACTTTGAGCCTAGAGTCTCACAAGAACTCCAATAATGTAGTACGATTATGACTAAATGCCTTGCTCAAAAGCGAGAGGATCCCGGGGCATTCACCATTTCTTGCACTATCGACGATGTTGAATTTGTAAGAGCACTATGCAGCTTAGGAGCAAGCATCAATTTAATACATCTTACTATATTCAAAAAGGTTAGCCTTGGTACTCCTACCCCAACATGAATGAGGTTGCTTATGGCAGATCGAACCATTAAAAAGATAGAGGTAATCCTTTTGCATGTGCTTATTAAAGTCGATAAGTTCATCTTTCTGGCAGATTTTGTGATCCTCGACTGCAAAGTTGATATTGAAGTGCCTACCATATTGGGGAGACCTTTTCTAGCCACTGGAAGAGCACTAGTGGATATGGATTTAGGTTAACTGCAAATCAGGGTTAATGATGTACAAGTTGTGTTCGATATTCACTAATCCATGAAACACCCAGATGAATGCAAGAGTGAGTTATAGACACTCGATGATAATTGACAAAGAAAGATGACAAAGTCAGGCCACAACGTTACACAAGGCATTTCTTGGGAGGCAACCCAAGCATTTTGCTAATTATTTATTTGTTTGAGACTTAGAGTAGTAGTAGTAGTAGTAGTTTGATTTAAATTTATAAACAATGATGCAATTGTAATAATTTTGAGGATTTCTATGCTTTGAGGTTTGGTATGCAGGTAAGAAGGAAAAAACTAAAGATATGAAAAAATTGGACTTGGAGCAGCTCGTACGAGCAGGCCTACGAGTATCTGACTTGTAATCATGCCTCATAGGGGGAAACAATAAGTGTCTGAAGTTGGCACATACAAGAGTATACCTTATGATTGTAGGATCCCTACGAGTCATAAGTGGGGTTCGTAGTGCCCAGATATGATTCCTAAATTTTTACTCATAGTCGGGGTCTCGTAGCCCCGATCTGTAATTTTTAAAATTTGACCTGGTTTGCTTATAAATGGCATCAAAATTATTTTTGACACCAAATTCCCGATCCTTTATCCTAAAGACGACAAAAAACCTCCATTTTCATCCCGTAATTTTTCCTCTGACCAAAAATGTCGGCTACCCACATCATTTTCAGCAAAGATTCTGGTGAGGGTGTTGATTTCTAGGGTTTTAACGTGAAAATTATTTCTCTTTCCTTTTTTTCACTTCTCAATCAAACTGGTAAGCTCTTTGGTTACATTTCTCAATTTTTGTTGACAAACTTGTTCCCTACATGAGTATACGTTTAGTTTGAGTACGCTTAAGTATGCCACACATTGATTTTTGAGCTAAACTTATAATCTAGGATTTGTAGGCCTTGAAAAAGATTGAGTTGTGAATTGAACTTTGTTGAGATTCTTAAATGGATGATTGTGAGCATGAAATTAATAAATTTTTTATTTGTATTGTATTATTATTGTCAGAGTTGAAATATAGGTAGTATGGAGATGATTGCCTATTCTTGAACATGTGGGTTTGATTTAATCATTGTGAATGGTGATTGCACTCCTTTGGAACGTTGTATGATTGTCAAGTGTTAGTTTGTAACATATTTTTTGTTTGGTGTGCTTGACGAATTGTAGAATTGATTTCAACTTTGAGGGATAATGGTCGTTTTAAGCTGCCAATGTTAGTTTGGAATTGATTATGTGCCAATTATTCATGCTTTGCTCTTATTTGCATGATTAAGTTAAATTTGGTGTTGAATTTGTACTTAGTGTGGGAAATACTTAGGCATTGCAGGTGACTTTTATGCTCAGCTACGAGGGACTCCTACATCTCGTACGTTCCTATAGAGGTCATAGTGGCCCCTCATAGCAAGCATAAGTCACCTATAATACCTTTATATTTCTCATACAAGACCCACATACAATTCATAGTACTTGGTATGACTCGTAGGAAGGGTCTCATAAACTTTGCTAAGTTTTGAAAATGTTTCTGGAAATAGGTACGAGACTACGACTACGACTCATAGGGCAACCTATTAGTTGTAACTGCATCCTATATCTGTGATCAGAAAGCATTCTTAAAGGTATAACTGGTTCTACGAGGCTAGTATATGACTCGTAGGTCACCTTACGAGGCATAACTGCACTTGTAAATGCATCTCTGCAGTTGCATCAACGCATAATTATTTGTTAGTTGTTTTTGTTTCTTGTTCTTTGCTCAGTATTTTAGTGGATCAAATATGTTGAACTTAAATGATGTTTTGTAGGTTGTTTGTAGATAAAATGCCTCTAAAAGACAAACGGGTTATTCAAGCTCTTCAACAGAGGTTGCGGGATGAATCCTCTGACATCGAGCAATCCAAGGGCTCTGTGGAAGTCCACAGAGTCAGGCTAGATCAGAAGGCCAATCGACCTCAGACCTGGGCACTTGCAGCACAGACGCTCATGGAAGTTGGTAGTTTCTCCCAGTCTAAAGAGGAGGAACAATAGGACAATGAGGATAGGTTGGCCAATAGCTTGCCACAGATGACCCCCTCACATTCCGACTCCGAGTCTGAGTTAGAAAGCACCTCCCAGACCCAGCACGAGGAGGTTCGATCCTAACCTCCAACAGATTATAGATGGTGTATCCCTAGAATGAGAGAAATGTATGACCAGGGGTTGGAGGATAAAAGGCATAGAAAGCCAGTCCATCAATTTCATAAGGAGTCCAGATTGAACATTACGGGGTTAGACAGAGTACCTAGATTAGATACGGCATTGGATGAGCATGGATCTTAGGTGGACCATGCAGTAGCTGGGCAAATATTCCCCTTACATAGTCCATGAGTTTTATGCAGCATACCTTGCTACACTTCGCCGGGGGTCGCCAAAGAACAAAAGACCAATCTAGCAACTGAGGCTATGGGTGGTGACACTCTGGGGGAGGAAAGTTGATATCTTGGAGGAGATAATCTGACAAATGCAATTTGGGCCTACTTATACATCCCCTCAGTCCACCATGGAGTATGATAGTTGTATTGAGAAGATGAGGACAACAGTGACTAGGAAGGATATCAGGGCTAGACGGAGCTTCTACGGTGGATCGCTAGCTAGAATTTTGAGGAGGGTGTTGAGCTGACGTGGGTCACAAACCATGCAAATCCTATAGTAAAAGCCCACCTCTCATTTCAAGCCAAGTTCTGGTGGTCCATTACACATTGGCGTATTAGCCTAACTTCTACGGATAATGTTATCAAAAGAGCGGCATTGTTGGCCTGCCTTCTAGCTGGGTATGCTATAGATTGGGCTCGAATCATTTTAGAGCAGATTCACCAGGCTGCAACTTGAATGAGCACCTTATTGCCATTTCCAGTTTTGATTCATCGACTATGCAGTGTAACAGGTATTCCTATTGACCCTCACCGGGACCCTTATATAGAGGCCACACGTATTATGGCTCCCAGCCTGATAAATGCTGATGAGAACCCAGTGGCCTTACCTCGAGCTATCCCACCTCCTATCCCAGATCCATTTTCCTTCAAGCCACAGGTTCCAGGTTTACCTCCAACTTCTACGGGTACTACTCTAGCTACTACAGACCCCACAACGACAGCCGAGATTGAGTCTACACCATCCACCAGCACCCCAGCACTAGCATCAACTACATTTCAGGTTGACCCTCTATTCTCTGCTATTGCTTTTCAGGCTTTATTGTGCAGGGTGGCTATAGTAGAGGGCAGGTTGCAAGAGTTATCAGCACGGGTCCAGCTGTTGATTGATCAGACTATTCCGGATGTCGAGGAGAGAATGCGGGAATTTGCTTAAGATTTAGTTGATGATAGAGTCTGAGTGGTTTATGCATAGGTTGATGCATTCGAGGCTAGAGTCTAGAAGAGACTCGAGGGTGCTAGGCCTGCCGACATGAGTGCGGTGACTGAGGAGTTAGCTAGGCTCAAGGCTAACTTATTACAGATGTTGGCAGTCCCTGTTCCAGCCTTAGAGGGAGCACCGGTAGGAGATAAGGCATTTGATTGGTTTGTCGATCGACCAAACACTAGAGGAAAGAGGCCTCTAGAGTATGCTAATCCAAAGCTAACACTGAAGAGGCCAAGACCTGAAGAGGAAGAGCCCATACCTTAGGAGGTGGTGCAGGAGTAACTTTTACTGGCAGCTATTCAGAGAGACTAAGCACAGCACATCCCACCTGGAGAGGGTACTTCCGTCACTGCAGCAGAGGAGGAGAGCCAGTCCCAGGATCCTATAGATCAGCTTGAGACTAGTGCATGATACACCTTGATGTTTGACATCTTTTGACCCCAGTGCTCATTTTATTATGATTGGATACTTTGTTTTCTTTTCAAACAATCTTTTTGTTTTGTTGGTTTTTGGTTGTGTTTGAATATGTTTATGTTGAATAATTCTACTTTGGATGTTTATTTTTGGTTTTTAATGAATGTATGTATATATATTTCTATATAATTGTGTTTTGTTTTTGATCTTGTCTTTACTTTGAGGACAAAGTATCCTATTTTGGTGGGGTGGTGGAAGTAATGGATTAAGGTGAAGTCTGAGTAGCCTCAAGTCCATAACTTCCCTTATTTTTGATCCCAAGGTTTTCTTGTCGTGCTTTTTTTTCCTTGTGGATGTTTAATTTTCTGTTGAATCGGCATGTTTAGGTAGTGTAGATAATGGGTAAATTCATAGTAGTGTTATCTATTGGCATATATATAGTGCTTTTTTTTCCTTGTGGATGTTTATTTTTCTATTGAACTGGCATGTAAAGATAGTATATATAATGGGTAAATTCATAGTAATGTTATCTGTTGGCATATATATATATATATAGTTCTTAGATTTTCTTTAAACTTTTGATGCAAAAATTGGGTACCCTCAAAATTCTTAAACTAAAGGATAGCTTTTAGTCACTACTTGCCCAAAATGCTGCACTAAAGCACCTTGAGCCTATGTTACAAGCCTATAAGTCCTAAAGTGATCCATCTCCACTTTATCACTAAGCCAGAAAAATGAGTATAAGGGCAAGCTTATGGTGTTAGTCATTGTGCATGAATTTCAACTGTGAGCATGAGAATGTTTCCTCAGTCCCTATTTTCTGAATGTTCTTGAGTAAATATAAGGGAATTCTTTCTAGTGAAGCCATTTGCACTACTTGAGTAGCATATGACTATATCGGTGATTATGAACTATTGATGCTCCTTAGCTTGTCAAAGTTAGATTGTCAGGTCTTTAAAGATGTTCTAGTTTGCTCAATAACTTGGCAACCCTATTTTGAAAATAGTATCTAGGTACCTGAAACAAATGAGTTATTATATACGCCATTGATATAGCTGCTATGTATTTCTCTTTGTCTGTGTAGATTGAGTCATCGCTTAAGGACAAGCAACAATTCTAAGTTAAGGGTGTTGATATGCTGTCAAATTACAGCACATTTGATGCCTAAACCATGGGATTTTGTGAAATCTTAAAGCAATGTTTTAGTGTTTTAATGTGTTCTTGTGTTAATCTTGCAGAAATGTTAGGTTGGTATAATTTTAAAGAAAAGTTACAGATTTTGCTGAAGCATAGGCCTTACGATCCCTCTCACGAGTCGTAGCTCATGCTACGACTCATAGGTTGTGTCGTAGCAGGAATCAGAGACCAAAAAGTAAAGGTCATCCCTACAAGCCCAGCCTATAAGTCGTAAGACACACTGCGACGCATATAGGTAGACTCGTAGCAAGAATCAGAGAGCCAAAATGTTAGACCAAAAACTGAAGAC
>DF358087.1:118013-135224 GCA_000787875.1 Solanum virginianum | reverse complement strand
TTGCACCACGATCTGATATGATGGATAAAGGAACCCCATGAAGCCTCACTAACTCATGGATGTATAAGCTTGCATACTTTTCAACCCCATATGTAGTCTTAACCAATAGTAAGTGAGCCAATTTTGTCATCCTATCATCTACCACCCAAATGGAATCAAAACCTTTTCTTGTCTTGGGAAAATCGACCAGAAAATCCATATTAATCACTTCCCACTTCCAAGTGGGAATCTCTATGCCTTGGGTTAGGACACCCGGCCTTTGATGTTTGGCTTTGACTTGTTAAACTTATGGCAACCAGAAACAAATTTAGCAATATCCCTCTTCATGTCTCCCCTCCAGTACACATCCCTCTAGTCTCTATACATTTTGGTGGAACTAGGGTGAATGGAATAAGAAGAATTATGGGCTTCATCAAGGATATTCTCCCTCAAACCATCAATATAAGGCACACACAACCTACCTCGGTACCTAAGGGCACCATCTCCCCCTTGGGAGAAAACCTCTACTTTACCCTCTTTCACCAAGGCCTTCATTTCAAGCAAGGAAGAGTCAAGATCTTGTTTGCTATCACCTCATCAACTATGGAAGACTTAGATCCATCAATAACCACAACACCATCATCACCAACCTCTTTCAACCTAACCCCCAATCTAGCCAATCTATGCACCTCCCTAGTCATCTCTCCATCACCATCATCCACATGAGCTAGGCTACCCATGGATACCCGACTCAAAGCATCAACCACCACATTTGCCTTTCCAAGATGATAATGTACACTCATGTCATAATCTTTGAGAAGTTCTAGCCACCTTCTTTATGTTAAATTGAGATCTTTTTGAGTTAAGACGTATTGAAGGCTCTTGTGATCAATGAAGGCATCCACATGCACCCCACAGAAATAATGACGCCAAATGTTTAATGCAAACATAATGATGGCTAACTCTAGATCATGGGTAGGGTAATTCCTTTCATGTACCTTGAGTTGTCTAGAAGCATAAGTTATGACCTTACCATTTTGCATTAGCACACAACCCAAACCAACTCTAGATGCATCAAAATACATAATAAAAACCTCAAGCCCATCTGGTAGTGACAATATAGGTGGGGACATAAGCCTATCCTTCAATGTTTGGAAGCTTCTCTCACATTAATTGGTCCACTCAAACTTAACCTTCTTTTGAGTCAATTTGGTAATAGAGGAAGCAATGGAGGAGAACCCATTCACAAATCTTCTATAGTAACCCGTAAGACCCAAGAAGCTCCTTAACAAAAGAATCAAGGTAAGGTTTGAAGATCCTATTCATTAGGTCCATGAAGATAGCCAGCGCATTAGTCAACCCAAATAACATCACAACAAACTGATAATGCCCATATCTAGTTCAAAAGGTCATCTTGGGAATATCACATTCTCTCACTCTCACTTGGTGGTACCCGAACTGAAGATCAATCTTAGAGAAGAAGCTAGCCCCTTGCATTTTGTCGAACAAGCCATCAATTCTTGGAAGAGGATATCTATTCTTTATAGTGACCCTATTGAGTTGCCGGTAATCAATGCACATTCTAAATGACCCATCCTTCTTCTTCACAAACAACATCGGAGCACCTCAAGATGATTGAATTGGTCTAATAAATCTCTTTTCCAACAATTCTTTCAATTGCTCTTTTCCTTATACAGTAAGGGGGATAGAGATAGGTTAAGTGTCAGGAAGGAGATCTATGCCAAAATCTATCTCCCTCTCTTGAGGAATACCGGGAAGGTCATTTTGGGAAGACATCAAGAAACTCATTTACAATAGGGACTGACTCAATGGAAGGGAATTTAGACTCCACATCTTCACCCCTCACAAGATGATACAAATACTCCCTAGAAATCAACTTATGGGCTTTAATACATGAAATGAATCTACCCTTGACCACCACATCTTGACTTTCCCACTCAAGGACGGGTTCATTAAGAAATTGAAACTTGACCAGACGGGTTCTACAATCAGTAGAATCATAGTAGGAATGCAACCAATCAATCCCGAGTATGATATCAGAAGAAATTGAAACTTGACCCTACGGTATGTACAATCAATATATGCATAGTAGACATGCAACCAATCCATCCCAAATATGACATCAAAATCCACCATGTCTAATTCAACATGATCGCAAGGCAATAACTTATGCAAAATGAAAATAGGACAACTCCTATAAACTTTCCTAGCAACAATAGAGGTACCAATAGAGTAGACAATTCATATGACTCATGCAACAACTCAAGGACAACATGAAACTTTTTAGCAACAGCCTTGGGGCACCTCCTTGAGGACTACCTCTCCCCAATAGGATCGCGTTAGCACCCCAGACCTTGCCATAACTTCTTGGAAAATCTACCTTTTTGTGACTAAGCTCCTCATATTCATAGCATGCATTAGAACCCTTCAAAAATGACACTTTCAACATCTAGGACACACATCAATAGGAGCCATCCCACCAACACCTTGATGCCTAGGGAAGTCATTCGAAAGCTCCCTATTAGTAGCATGAGGAGGCCCTTAGCCTTAACGAAATTTAGCACCCTTTTAAAACTTGCCCTCAAAATGGGCCCTCTTTGCCTCATGGCCCCTCCTTTTCCTCAATGTTTCTTCTTTTATTTGCTCAGTATATGTTATCAACTGAGACAAAGAACAACCATTATGGGGGTAAAAACTCACTACAACTCTATAGCATGACATAGAACATGAAGAAGGGAAACATTTCCTAAAAGGACTCACAGCTTCTTATTCATAGTCATGGTGCACTTCACAACCATGAATAGACTCTAATTGATGAAATGTGTTGGACTCTGAGGATCTATCAACCTAGTGCTCTGATACTAAGTTTGTCACAACCCAAGCCTAGGGACTAGATGTGACACGGCTTAACAAGAATTCAGAGGGACCCCAAGCAAGCCTCATAAAGCATCATTACATATCTTTGGTCGCTAAGGTAGTAAATCAAGCATTCAGGATTAAAGAATGGGGAAAACGGGGCAAAGATAGAACCTTGTACAACATCATGGTCAAAAGACAAGAGTTAAACTTAGATCATTGATGCTAAACATGTCTAACAACCACTTATACTATAAAGATTAGGTATTTGACCAAATAGGATCGTCCGGGCCAAGACAAAGTATCCGAGCTCACCTTCATAGTCAAATAGAACATAAAAGAGAGTCTCGATACATATTAAGAGAGCATAGACTAGGTCCCTAAATTGTAGGACTCATCAACTAGCTTGAATAGCATCGAACTAACCACATGAAGGAGAAAGATCAACTTGGGCACCGGTTCCTACATGGTGACATCATATAAGGATAGAGTATGCATTAGTACGTTTGAATGCACTAAGTATGTAGGATGCAATGCAACAATAATTATGCATCATAATCAAAATACATAATATTAAGCAATAGACATAATATAAAAATATGACATGTATGTCCAAAGCTTAACTAAAACATGCTTAAGTAATTAATGCTCATATAGGATATCATATGTGAAGAAGAGATCAAACTACTTGTTCAAGGTATAAACCCCTTGGTGGTTATGTGGTATAAAACCCTCACATGGTTGATGGTAACCACACCTTACCAACACGATGACAAAGTATAAACCCCTCGCATGATTGATGAGTATAAACCCCAAACATGGTTACCCGGGCTCTTGTCCCCCTGGATCGAATATGGTCTAATGCAACACTTTATATAGAATTTATCAAATGCTCTTGTGCAACACTTCATATAGGATAATCATATATATTAGATCAGTTCCTCATCATAACATCATTCATATCATATCTTATGCTTTGGACCTTTAATTCCTCAAGAAACCTCATCCGGACATTTTATCAAACACCTTGAGTGTATGTAATAGGGTTAAAAGACCATGCAATTTAGAGATGAAATCATACAAGAAAATTTATTGTAAAATCATCAATCAACACCTTGAAACACCCTCAAGACATTCACATCAAAATCCCTCATCAATCCAATATTAGATCCAAGATTTAGAGCTAAAAACAAAGTAAAACACTCACAACTTTACATAGCTTTAACATAGAGTGCAGTGAATTTCATAATAATCAAGACCTATTTCTAAATCAACTTTAAATCATGCAATTTATGTAAAAGGAGGCTTGGGTATCATGGGTGAAAGGAACCCATGAAAGAAACCCACATACCTTAGCTTGGAGGTGAACTTGGGGAAGATTGGGGATGGAGACTTGAAGCTTGAAGAAGAACCTTGAAGGAGAACCTTAGCTTGGGATGAGGGTTTGGGACTTGAATTTCAGGAGTGAAAATGTGACTAAGTGTTTGAGTGAGTATTAGGAAATGTTTAGTGTAGTATGAGGGTGAAATTTGGCTAAGTATAAATAAAGCACATTTGGGAAACTTGGGCCTAACACTTAGAATATTTTGGGCAGCATAGGAAAACACTGCCAGGCAAAATACACCTCTCTGCATCACAAAGAGAAAACAGAGGCCAAATTGTTCATGAGCGCGCCCTTGGCGCGTCATGGAGGCAACGCAGAAATCTCACTGGAATTTGTACTTTTGAAAATTTAAATTGCTATTCTATCGCTCTTAAATTGAGGTTAGACCCTCTCCCACCTAATTTTGACCCCCTAATCACAAATATGAAGCCAGATTTTCAAAATAACGAACTGATTTTGAGATATAAGAAAATTAAAATTCTAGGCATTCCGACGCACCTTTTTGGGTACTTTTTGGGGTTATTACATTGACCACCCATTTGAGGATGAAAAGCCAAGCTAAGCTTAACCTTAGTACCAACACCTCTTTGGAAGGAACTCTAAAAGTGAGATGTGAATTGAGCATCACGATCAAAAATAATAGACAAAGGCACCCTATGCAATCTAACCAACTCTTTAATGTACAACTTGGCATAATCTTCGGCACCACTGGTAGTTTTGATCTGTAAGAAGTGAGCCAACTTTGTCATTCTATCCACAATAACCAAAATAGAGTCAAAATGTTTTCTAGTCTTAAGCAACCGAACCACAAAATCCATGTAGATCTCTTCCCACTTCCAAGTAAGAATCTCTATGTATTGGGCTAGGGCATCCAACCTTTGATGTTTGACTTTCACTTGTTGGCAATTGTCACATCCAGATATAAACTTGGCAATGTTTCTCTTCATACCACCCCACCAGTACACCTCCCTCAAATCTCCATCTTTGTAGAACTGGGGTGAATGGAATAGGATGAATTATGGGCCTCCCTCAAGATCAATTCTTTCAAGTCATCAATATTAGACACACACAAGCTATCTTCGTAACTAAGGGCACCATCTTCCCCTTGGGAGAAAACCTCCACTTTACCATTTTTCAAATCAGCATTATGAACACATAACCTACCTTGGTACCTAAGGGAATCATCTCCCTCCTAGGAGAAAACTTTCACTTTACCATCTTTCACCAAGGCCTTCAACTCTAACAATGCCAGGTCAAGATCTTGTTTTGACTTTACCTCCTCAATCAAGGAAGATCTAGAACCATCAACAACCACTACACCACTATTATCAACTTCATCCATCCTAACCCATAATCTAGCCAACCGATAGACCTCTCTTGCCACCTCCTTGCCACCATCCTTAACCTGAGCTAGCTACTTAGAGCATCGACCACAATATTAGCTTTGCCAAGGTGATAATAGACACTCATATCATAGTCTTTAAGGAGCTCTAACCACCTTCTTCATCTCAAGTTAAGATCTTTTTGGTTGAACTCATATTGGAGACTCTTGTGGTTGGTAAACACATTAACATGAACCCTATACAAGTAATGATGCCAAATTTTCAAAGGAAAAACCACGACCACCAATTCAAGATCATGGGTGGGATAATTCTTCTCATGCAGCTTAAGTTTCCTAGAGGTATATGCTATCACCTTGCCATTTTGCATCAAAACATACCCCAAACCAATTCTTGAGGCATCACAATATACAACAAATCATTCCAACCCTTCCAGTAGAGCCAAGATAGGAGTGGAGACAAACTTATCTTTCAAGGTTTGAAAACTCTTTTCACATTCATCGGCCGAAACAAACTTTTCCTTCTTTTGGCTCAAATTAGTCATAGGGGAAGCAATAGAAGAGAAACAATTTACAAACCACCAGCAATAACCCGCCAAACCCAAGAAACTTCTAATGTCTGATGGAGTCAAAGGTCCAGGTTAATTTCTAATCACCTCCATCTTCTTAGGATCTACCTTAATCCCATCACCTGACACCACACGCCCTAGGAAAGTAACCTTTTTCAACCAAAACTCACATTTTTCATATTTAGCATATAACCTCTCATTCCTCAAGATTTACAATACCACTCTCAAATGATTCACATGCTCCTCCTCACTATGGGAATAAATCAAGATATCATCAATAAAAACTACCACAAATAAGTCAAGGTAGGGTTTAAAGACCCTCTTCATGAGATCCATAAATATAGTTGGTGCATTAGTCAACTAAAAGACATAACCACAAACTCAAAGTGCCCATACCTAGTTCGAAAGGTCGTCTTGCAAATGTCACACTCCCTCACTTTCACTTGGTGATACCCAGACCTACGATTAATCTTAGAAAAGTGACTAGCCCCTTAGAGTTAATCAAATAAGGTTATCAATCCTTGGTAGAGGGTACTTTTTCTTTATGATGACTCTATTAACTTGCCGATAATCAATGCACATCCTAAGAGAACCATCCCTTTTGTTTTCAAATAACATCGGTCCACCCCAAGGTTACTTGTTAGGCCTTATAAAACCCTTTTCTAACCAATCCCTCAATTGCTCCTTCAACTCCTTCAACTCCGCCAGAGACATATGGTAAGGGGGAATAAAAATGGGTTGAGTATCAGGAAGAAGGTGCATACTGAAGTCTATTTCCCTTTCGGGAGAAACATTGGGAAGCTCATCGGGAAAGACATCAAGAAACTCACTAACCACCAGAACTGACTTAATGGGAGGGACTTTGGACTCCATATCTCTAACCCTCACAAGATGATAGAGACAACCCTTAGAAATCAACTTTTGGTCTTTAAGACAAGAAATGAATCTACCAATGACCACCACAAACTCAAGGAGGGGCTCATTAGGGAATTGGAATTTAACCCTATGGGTTCTACAATCAATAGAAGCATAATATGCATAAAACCAGTCCATCCCAAGAATGACATCAAAATCCACCATATCTAATTTAACAAAATCACAAGATAAGACTTTATGTAATATGAACACGGGACAATTTCTATAGACTTTTTTAGTAACAATAGACTCACCAATATGTGCAGACACTTTATAAGGTTCACACAACAATTTGAGACTAACATGAAGCTTTTTGGCAATAAAAGGAGTAATAAAAGAAAGAGTGGCACCTGGGTCCATCAATGTATACACAACAAAATCAAAAACCTTTAACATACCGGTGACAACATTAGGCACTTTATCCACCCCTTATCTCGCTTGAGGAGCATAGAATCTATATTGCCTTGGAGCACCCCCTTATTGGGCTTCTCTTCCCTTTTAACCTACATTTACACCTCGGCCTTGTGGAAGACCATCTCTACCTTTGTTTTGAGCATGAGGACAATAAATAACCTTGTGACCCATCTCACCACAACCAAAGCAAGCATTAGAATTCCTTAAACATAGACTACTATGATTCTTTTCACACCTTAGGAATCTAGGGTTTGCCATTCCTCCATTACTACCATGGAACCTTGAGTTGGTCACTCTATCATTGGCAAACCTCTTAGTAGGAACATTTGATAACCTTTGGCCTTAGAACTTGTGGCCTTGTGGAAACTAGCCACCTTTAGATCCTTGGAAACCACCTTCAAAATGAGCCCTCTTAGACTCACCACTTCTTATTTTATAAGTTTTTTCCCCTCTAGTTGCTCGGCATATGTCATAAAGCAGGAAAAATCTATATCACATACTAGCATAGCGGTACAACACTCCTCATTTACCAAGTCGGACAATCCCAACACAAATTTATTCACCCTTGATCTAGGCTTGGTAACCAATTGTGGAGCATACTTGGAGCATTAGTTGAACTTGAAGGCCTACTCCCTCACACTCATGAAACCTTCCTTAAGGTTCATAAACTCCATCATCTTAGACTCCCTTAGTTTGATAGGAAAGAACCGATTGAGGAATGTGGCTTTGAAATCTTTCCAAGGGATAGCATTAGCATTCCCCTTCTCCAACTTTTATTGTGTAAACCAAATTTGAGCCACCCTTTTGAGTTGGTAGGCCGCCAACTCCACCTTTTCCTTTGAATTGACCCCTATGATGGATAAGTACACTCATCTATAAACTCTTGGGGATCCTCATCAATCTTGGATCCATGGAACTCTGACGAGTTCATTCTAGTGAAATCCCTCACCCTAGAAGTGGGAGAGGCCGATTGTTGCTCGGGTGTACAGGCTCTCCTTAGTCTCCCTCTTGGAATCAACACGATCGAGACTAGCAAAGAGCATTTATTAGGGGAAAAAGCTTTAAACTTACATCTAAAGCACGATATAGACCATGAAGAAGTGAAACATTTTCTAAAATACCTCATAGCCTCCCATTCATAGTTATGGCGCAATTCACAACCATGAATAAGACTCTAATCGACGCGGTGTATTGGATTTTGAGGACCATTAACTACCTAGTGCTCTGATACCAAGTTTTTCACCACCCAAGCCTAGAGCCTAGACATGACACGGCGAATAGGAACTCGAAGGGACCCAAACAAGCCTCTTAGCATATCAGTCACATAACCTTGGTTGCAAAAATAAAGTAAACAACAACAAGAGATATAATATAAAGGGAAGAAGGACTAAGAAAAGTCTTTGATAATCATTAAAGCATTAAGGAGTTAAACTCAAGAATAAGTACATTATAGTATCCAATAACACCTCCAACATGCAATGGAACGGGCGCTAAGACACTTTCTGGGCTCACTCTTATAGTATCAAGTGTTCAATAAAAAGAAATATCAAATAGTAAAAGTAGCATATATAGTGTCCTTAGACTTGAGGACTCACCAAAGCTTATCTTTTGAAGTACCAAACTAGCTACGTGGAGGATGATCGAGAGGTGCTCCGATTCCTACATGGTAATATAATGTAGGCATAGAGTATGTGTTATTACGTTTGAATTTACTAAGTATGTAGGATGCAATTCAATAATACGTAAATATCATATAGATATAGAGTATGCATAGTACGTTTGAATGTTCTAAGTATGTAGGATGTAATACAACAAGACGTAAGCCAATTTAGTCAAAATGCATAATAATAAGCAATAGATAAGTGTAGTCTCAATATGGAATGCATGATCAATGATGTAAGTAAAACATGTTTGTAATCATTCAACTTGCGTAGAACATAATACATGTGTAGGAAGAGACCCTAATCGACAAAAGAAGACCAAGCAAGCTACAACTTAGAATTTTAATGATTACCACTCATCAGTAAAGAGGTGGTATACTTGTTAAGGTAAACCGTTCTTCACCTTATGGGAGCCCATCCCATTTCGGAGAAGTAACCCCACTTATGGGAACCCGTCCTATTTCGGGGTGGATTTCATGATAAAATGCACTAAATGAATCCACTAGTATAACAAGGGTATAGTATAATCCTATGTTGGCACATAGTTTGAGAAAAGAAGTATGGACCTTGGAAGATAGTCCATGCCAACATCCAATCCATCGGTGCTAAGTTTAATCCCATAAAATATTTGAAATAATCATACTTTAATCATAACATGAATAGCTTGTAAGAACATGACTTGAGTAGCTCATAAACATTCTTGACCTCTAATGGTGAGCCTAACTTGAAACATGAGAGTAGATCATAATCATATATGAACCCTTTCTTTAACAAGAATGGCTCAAAAGAGGTAAAAATCTTGAAGTAGGGCTTAACTTAATACTTGTAACATCATAGATACTTTTCATTATGGCTCATAAGAGGTAAAAATCTTGAAATAGGGTTAAATTGATAATTGTAACATCATAGATACTTTTCATGAATTCAATACATACTTCAAAGCCCTTAATCATCATATAGTCACTTGACATGAAAATCATGAAATAGATCATTAATAACTTGAGAATTCTTGACTTGACATTTTATCAAACACATGGTGCGCACATAATGCTTGTTCAAAATCATGCAATTCAAGAGTGTAACAAGATGAGTAAATCAATTTAAAACCAACCCACTAACATAGTAACAAAACCCCAATTTGGGTATTATGAAATTCATCTCAAAAGTTTATCATAGTTCATAGCTTTCATAGCTCAAATCATGCATAGTCTCAATAAACAAAGATCATCTTATCTATAAGCTTAAATTAGATATTAATGCATAATCAATAATATTTTATAAAACCACAATATAATTCATGCTAATATTTCATAATAATAGATACCGTAAGTAGAACAACTTGAAATTATGCAAATTTTTATAAAATAGAAGATTGGAATCCATAGGTGAAATGACCCAATAGATGAAACCCACATACCTTAAACTTGGGTTTTATAAAGATGTGCTTAAAGGAAACTTAGAGCTTGAAGTGAATCCTTGAGTTCTAAAGTTAAGCTTGAAATCCTTGGATTTGGATGGGAATTTTGATAAAGTGTTGGAGAGGTTTTAGAGAGGGTTTTTGAGTGATATAGAGTTGAAAAATGGATAAGTATGAGAGATTTCACGTGTAAATGGCATGAGGCCATGAACCCAATGCTCTTAGGCCGAAACAGAAAAGTAAGCAAAAACCTATACTGGTCCAGGATGGTTCCACATCACGGACCAAATGCATACAACTACTGGTTTTTGAAAAATTAGCGGAAATTATTTTTTGCTACGGGTCCTCTAAAATCTAGGTTATACCTATTTCTCACTCAATTTTGGTCCTTGATCAAGAATATAAAGTCAGACTTTCGGTCACAGATTTTGAGATATATAGAACTTACAATTATGACATTTCTGAAGCACAATTTAAGGCGTTTCAATATCTTCTCCTTGGGAACATTCATTCCCAAATGCCAAAGAAACATGCTTAAGAGAAGTAATTATGAAGATTTCAGCCCGACATGAATGCAACAAATACATTTAAATATCATTTTCAAAAATCTCAACATGAATATCAAAAATCACCATAGATTTGTTACCATGAACATGAATGCATGTAAAATGACATAATGCTTGAAGAATAAGTTTTATCAAATATTGTTGATTATGCATGAATAACTATTTTAATCTTATGCTATGAGTTAATCTTTGTCTGTTGAGACTATACATCCTTCAAGCTATGAGATCTACGAACTATTATGAAGTTTTGATATGATTTAAAGTTACCCATGATGGGGTTTAACCATGATGTTGGTGGGCTGATTTACATGACCTTAAGATGCATTAATTTTACTATTTCATGATTTATACTCTTGCATTTTGCATGATTTGAACATGTTCTCATATGTGTCCACCAAGTGTTCAATCAAATGTCAAGTCAAGAATTCTCAAGTTATTTACATGTTTTATAAGTCAAGTGACTTCATGATGAATATGGGCTATCAAGTATGTTATGAATTCATAAAATTATCTATGATTATGCAAGTATCAAATTAAGCCCTATTTTAAAGATTTTCTACCTCTTGGGAGCCATTCATGTTAAAGCAAGGATTGATGTATGGTTATGATCTATTCTAATGTTTCAAATTACGCTCACCATTAGAGGTCAAGTATGTGTAAAAGCTACTAATGTCATGATTTCATGTTTATTACAATTATTAAAGTTATGATTATTTCAAGAATGTCGTGGGATTAGACTTAGCACCGATGAATTAGATGTCAGCGTGGACTATCTTCAAGGGTCCATACTCTTCTCCTCAAACTATATGCCAATGTAAGATTATGTTATACCCTTGCTATATAAGTGGATCCATCTAGTGCACTTTATTATGAAATCGACCCCAAAATTGGACAAGTTTTTGCAAGGAGGGTTACTTTTTTAAATTGGGATAGGCTCCCGTAAGGTGAAGTATGGTTTACCTTGGTAAGTAGATCACCTCTATATCGATGAGGGATAATTATTGAGATTCCATGTTATAGCTTTCTTGGTCTTATTCTTTGTCGTTTGAGGTCTCTTTCCGCATATGTATTATGTTCTATGCAAGTTGAATGATTTATAAGCATGTCTTACTTCAAGTATTGATCATGCATGCCATATTGAGACTACACTCATCTATTGCCTATTACTATGTATTTTGACTATATTGGCTTATGTCTTGTTCCATTGCATCCTACACACTTAGTACGTTCAAATGTACTAATGCATATTTTATGCCTACATGATATCACCATATAGGGACCAGAGATCCTCTTGATTATCCTCCAGTAGCTAGTGAGATATTTCAAGACAAGCTTGGTGAGTCCTCAAGTTTGATGACACTATCTACTTCTCTTGCTATCTTAAGACTTCTTTGTATTGAACATTTGACATTATAAGGGTGAGCCCGGAAAGTGTCTTGGCTCCCGCTCCATTCCATGTTAGAAGTGTATGTTAGATATGATGATGTTATTGTGTTACGAGCTTGACTCTTATTCTTTGTTTATATTCTAAAATTCCCTTAGTCCTACTTCTGATTTTATATATCTCTTGTTGATGTTTACTTTTCTTCCACGACAAAGGATGAGTGATTGATATGCTAAGAGGCTTGTTTGGGTCCCTTTGGGTTCCCATTCTCCATGTCACATCTAGGCCCTAGGCCTGGGTTGTGACACTACCATCTGTTGTATGTTATTTAGTCCCGAGTTTCCTGCCTCCAGATCTACTGTAAAGTTTGACTACAAGGTGGGGAAGATGAGGGACCCACTAGTAATAAGGGATCCTCAGTGATGAGCCATGTCGATGAGATGGGTGGCTGGGTATATTGCAGAGCAAGGTTTAGAACCTACTTGGGTTTCCACTCACTCAGAGCATATCGTTAAGGCTTCGCTCTATTTTCCCACCAAGTTTTGGTGGGCAGTTGTTAGTTCACACATCTGGCTAACACTTGCTGATAATACTCTGACACTGAAGCATGTGGTTTTGGTTGCCAACATCTTAGTTGGCTATGATATTGACTAGGCCCGCCTCATTATTGAGAAGATTCATGAGGCCGCACAAAAGAGGTCATCCTCTATCCCATTCCCGTACTTAATTTGCAGGCTCTATCTAGAGTCGAGGGTGGAGATATTACATCAGCTCGACTAGATGATTGTGCACTAATGCACATTGGATCCCTCCTAATCAAGGCTAAAAAGAACCTAGTGGAACTTCGGCGAGCATAACCTCTACCTGTGGCTGAGATATTCACCCTAGCACCACCACTTGAGCGATCTGAGACTACCACTACTACTGTTATTACTACTGAGGAGAGGCCTCTGCAGCCTAAGAAAGTGTGGAGAGGGGGCCCATTATTATTGTTCCTGCACCACAGGCCATGACTTCATAGGCTTCTATAGTCCTTAGTGCAGAGACTGTCACATGCTGAGTCTCAATTGACTGAACTTGTTCGTCAGATTAGGCCATGGATCTGCCAGGCGATAGCAGACTTAAAGGGTCAAAGTAAGGCATTCATGGTCACTACTATCTAGGACTATGTTTCTATCATGGATGCCCGCATTGATTCCTTTCAGGACAGGGTGCACCATAGATTGTTCAAGGCCCGTGTCAAGAACCAAGCCTAGGTCCTAAACATGACACGACCCAAGGGGAAATCGAAGGGACCTCAAGCAAGCCTCTTAAAATATCATTAAACATCCTTGGTCGCGGAAACAATCAAATAAGCATCAAGAGATAAAAGTGGGGAAATCAGGGCTAAGGGGAAATACTTCCATATCATCATAATCAAGAGACAAGAGTCAAGAACATATCAAAGATACATAACATGTCCAACAACACCTTTAATACATAGATAAGAGCGGGGCAAGACAAAGTAACTGGGGACACCCTCATAGTTAAAATAGACAATAAAGAAGAATATATCAATATATAATAGGAGAAACATAGACTAAGGTCCCCGAAGTGGAGGACTCACAAACCAGCTTGAATAGTATAGAACCAGCCACGTGGAGGGGGATGATCAACTTGGTCTCTGGTTCCTGCATGGTGTCATCATGTAGGCATAGAGTATGTATTAGTACGTTTGAATGTACTAAGTATGTAGTATGCAATGTAAATAAGAATTAAGCATCATAATCAAAATGCATAACAATAGGCAATAGGCATAATAACACAATATGGCATGTATGATCAATGCATAAGTAAAACTGCTTAAGTAATTTATGCTCATATAGGATATTGTATGTGTAGAAGAGACCAAGCTAGATTTCCAGATGTACAACCCTTGGGTAGGTTAGTGATGATGTCTCCCCATCACTTAGGTGGATGAGTACAAACCCCCGTCTAGGTTAGTGATAATTCCGCCCCATCACCATGGCAGAGAAGTACAAAACCTTCCCTAAGTTATTGAGAACAAACCCCCATCTCTATTAGTGATAATACCACCCCATCACTAGGTGGAGAAGTATAAACCCTTCTCTAGATTGATGAGTACAAACCCCCATCTAGGTTATCCGGGTTCTTAGTCCCCCCTAATTGGGCATGGTCTAATACAACATTTTATATAGAATGTATCATGAAAATAAGCTCATTTTATCATCATATAGTCATTCATATCATATCTCATGCTTTGGACCTTCAACTCTTCAAGAAACTATATCAAGACATTTTATCAAACACTTTGAGGGTGTGTAATGCTACAATAAAACCATGAAATATAGAGATGCAATCATATAAGAAAGTCCATTGTAAAACCATCAATAAACACCTTGTAACACCGTCAAACAATATACATCAAAACCCCTTCTCAAATATTACAATAGATCAAAGATTTATAGCTTAAAACATGGCACAACAGTCACAACTGTACGTAGCTTTAACATAGTGTGCAGTGAATTTCATAATAATCAAGACCCATTCGTAAATCAACTTTAAATCTTGCAATTTGAGTAAAAGAAGTCTTGGGTATCATGCATGAAAGGAACCCATTAAAGAAACTGACATACCTTAACTTAGAGATGATCTTGGTGAAGATTGGAGATGGAGACTTGAAGTTTGAAGAAGAACCTTGAAGGAGAACCTTAGCTTGGGATAAGGCTTTGGGACTTGAGTTTGAGGAGTGAAAATATGAATAAGTGTTTGTGTGAGTATTGGGAAATGTTTAGGATGATATGAGGGTAACATTTTGCTAAGTATAGGTAAAAACACATTTGGAAACACATAGGCCAAAGACTTAGAAGTCTTGGACCAAACTAAAAAGACAGCCCCCAAAATATACAGGGGAGTGTCGCAAGGGGGTCACGAAAACGCGTCTGGAAATCACACTTTGGAATTTTGTAATTGCTAATCTTTCACTCTTAAATTGGGGTTAGACCTCTTTCACCTAATATTTACTTCCTAAACAAGAATATGAAGTCGAATTTTTGAAATAACAAATGGATTTTGAGATATATGGAATTTAACATTTTAGGCATTTCGAGGCACATTTTCGGGCATTTTTTGAGGTTGTTTCAATATCTCCCCCTTGAGAATATTCATCCCCGAATGTAAATAAGACGCACAAGAAAAGAATTATCATAAAAAACTAGACCTAACTAGAATGCAACATTATCTTTAAAACACTATTTTCAAAATCTCAACATTAGTCTAAAATTGTCATAAACTTGCCAACATAAAAATAAATGCATATTAATGGTATAGGGTCTGAAACATAAGACTTGAATCACAAAGGGGACTTAGAATTAGTACCTTAGGCTTGAGTAGAGTGAAAAAGATAAGAATACCGCTTTGGCATGTCCACTTCGACCTCTCAAGTATCACTTTCGATTTGTTGGTTCCTCCAAAGGACCTTAACGGATGCCACCTCCTTATCCTAACCTTCTCAAGACCATCCATACCAAGATCTGGTCCCAATAAAGCCACCTCTCCAACCACAAACCAACCAACCAGTGATCTACCATGCCTCCTATAAAGAGACTCAAAAGGAGCCATATTGATACTAGAGTGATAGCTATTGTTGTAGGTAAACTCAATCAAAGGAAAATGATCATCCCAACTACCCCTCCACTCCAATACATATGCCCGAAGTATATCTTCAAGGGTTTGAATCGTCCTTTTAGCTTGGCCATCCGTTTGGGGCTGAAAGATCATACAAAGGTGAACTTTTGTACTAAGATCCCTTTGAAAAGACCTCCAAAAGTGTGAAATTAATTGTGAACCACGATCCGACATAATGGACAAAGGAACTCCATGCAACCTCACTAACTCATGGATGTACAACCTTGTATACTCTTCAGCTCCATATGTGGTTTTAACCAGTAGAAAGTGAGCTAATTTCTTTATCCTATCAACCACCACCCAAATAGAATCAAAACCTTTTCTAGTCTTAGGCAACCCAACACAAAATCCATATTAATCACCTCCCACTTCCAAGTGGGAGTCTTTTTGTCTTAGCTTAGGCCACTGGTCCTTTGATGTTTGGCTTTGACTTATTAACAACTATGGCAACCGAATGTAAATGTGGCAATGTCCCTTTTCATGCCTCCCCACCAATACACATCTCTCAAATCTCTATACATTTTGGTGGAACCGGGGTGAATAGAATAAGAAGAATAATGGGCCTTATCAAGTATCTTCTCCCTCAAACCATCAACACACGGCACACACAACCTACCTTGGTACCTAAGGGCAACATCTCGTCCTTGGTAGAAAACCTCTACTTTGCCCTCTTTTACCACGACCTTCAAATCAAGCAAGGAGGAGTCAAGATCTTGTTTTGCTATCACTTTATCAACCAAAGAAGACTTAGATCCATCAATAACCACAATACCATCATCACCATCCTCTTCCAACCTAATACTCAATCTAGCCAATTTATACACCTTCCTAGCCATTTCCCCATTGCCACCCTCAACATAAGCTAGGCTACCTATGGACACCCGGCTCAAACCGCTATTATATTTGCCTTACCTGGATGATAATGCATATTCATGTTATAATCTTTGAAATGTTCTAGCCACCTTCTTTGTCTCAACTTGAGATCTTTTGGGCGAACACATATTGGAAGCTCTTATGAT
>DF358087.1:95761-112739 GCA_000787875.1 Solanum virginianum | reverse complement strand
GGCACCCAGGTATGTTTTTAACCCTTATGTCGCATTTTGTGTTGATTTTGTGCATCGGGTATAATGCATATCTTCTTTAGATGGGGTGTGGATGGTTATAGGTCTCAGTGAAGTCTGAGTAGCTTGGGTCCATAACTACCCTAATTTTTTATCCCAAGGTTTTCTTGTATGTGTTCTTTTTCCCTGTGGATATTTGTTTTTTGTTGAACAGCCATTTAGATGTTTAGATAATATTTATAGCATAGAGTACCAACACTTATGGCATTTAGAATGTTTTTACGTTTTGTTTGAAAAATGACATCCACCAAAAATTTTGATTTGTAGTTAGATAGCAATCATACATGTTTAGATGCTTGACAATATCTATTCTGATAAATGAGGGTATATTGTGATAAAAAGCATGATCTATGAGTCTTTTGTTGATAATATATATAATGCCATATGAGTGTGAGCATTATTTGATAAATTCATGTGTTTTGTGCTAATTCAGAACTTGCCATGTTACCTTAAATTAGATTGTAGATTAATTGGATTAGGAAAGGATCTTAGGCCGTTGTTCTTAAATAGTCCACTTTAGCCTAAAAATAACTAACCAAACTGATGGTATATACCTTGTTCCAAATATTTGAGCCAAATATGTACCTCTTTTTTGAAAACACCTGATTAATCTAGCCTTGTCTAGTGAAAAATCCTAAAATTGGCCCTCATCTTTCCTTGAACATTGTGTACCTTGACTGAGGCAAAAATCCTAAGTTAAGGGTGGCTACAAAAAGTGGGCCTAGTTCAAAGGATGGATATTGTGCACCTCAATACCGACTAAAAGCCTAAGTTGAGGGTGACTGGTATAAAGGTAAAGCTTAAAAATAAGGGAGTGATTTAGGAATAAGGAGAAAAAGGAAAAATCATGTACTGGGTGCAAGAAAAATGAAAGATGCCAAAATGCCCCAGAATGTGCTTTGGAATGCCCCATAATCGTAATTTTTATATATCTCAAAATTCATGCCTGATCTAAAAAATCTAACTTCATATTCTTGATCAGGAGGCAAAATTGAGTGGAAGATGGGTATAACCCAAATTTTAGAAGACCTATAGTTCATAATCAATTTTTGCGAGTCAAAGCTCATACATAGATACACAATATGTCCAACAAACACCTCTAATACATCGATAAAGCGGAGGCCAAGACAAAGATACCGGGTTCACCCTGATAGTCTATAGAACATAAGAAAGTGTCTCAATACAAATAAAGAAGAAGAACATAAACCAAGGTCCCCAAAGTGGAGGACTCACCAACAAGCTTGGAATAGCACCGTCTAACCACGTGGAGGAGGATCATGTTAACTTGAGCACCGGTTCCTACATGGTGATATCATGTAGACAAGAGTATGTATTACTACATTTGAATGTACTAAGTGTGGGGGATGCAATACACAAAAGATAAGCTTCATAATTAACATGCATAATAATGGGAAATAATCATGGGATAGCAATATGACATGAATTATCAATGCATAAGTAAAACATGCTTAAGTAACTCATGCTCATATAGGATATCATATGTTTAGAAGACATCAAGCTATATTTTCAAATGTATAACCCTTTTGTAGGTTAGTGATGATATCGCCTAATCGAGCTAGATTTCCAAATGTTGGTAGGTTAGTGATGATACCGCCCCATCACTTAGGTGGATGAGTACTAACCCTCATCTTGGTTGGTGATAATGTCGTCCCATCACCTAGGTGGATGAGTACTAACCCTCATCAGGATTGGTGATTATGTCACCCCATCACCTAGTGGATGAGTACTAACCCTCAACTTGGTTGATGAGTATAAACCCCCATCTCAGTTAGTGATGATGCCGCCATATCACTAAGTAGAGAAGTACGAACCCTTTCCTCAGTTACCCAGGTTCTTGACCCCCTTAATTAGGCATAGTCTAATGCAACACATTATATAGAATTTATCATAAGCTCTAACGCAATACTTCATATAGGAACAATCATATACATAAGTTGATTTCATCATCATAACATTATTCATATAATATCTCATGCTTCGGACCTTCAATTTCTCATAAAACCATAACAGGACATTTTATCAAACACCTTGGGGGTGTGTAATAGGGGTAAAAGACCATGTGATGAAGGTTGAAGATGGAGGCTTGAAGCTTAAAAAGAATCCTTAGTTCCGGATGAGGATTTTGAGTCTTGAAATTTGGAGTGAAAATATGGTTAAGTATTTTGGGGAGTATTGGGAAATATTTAGGATGATATAAGGATGAAATTTGACTAAGTGTAGATAAAAACATGTTTGAAAAATTCAGGCCCAACATATAGAATATTTTGAACGGTGTAAAAAAACACTGCCAGGCAAAATACACATCTCTGCATCGCAAAGAGGATGTGGAGAGGAATTTACACTAAAGCGCACCGAAGGCGTATCGCAGTGATATTGCGAAAAGCTCTTTGGAATTCATCACTAAAAAAATTATAATCGCTAATTTTTCGCTCTTAAATTGAGGATAGACCATTTTTCACCTAAATTTGACCCCCTGATCACAAATATGAAGTTGAATTTTTGAAATAATGAATGGATTTTTAGATATATAAAAATTAAAATTCTAGGCATTTCGAGGCACATTTTTGGGCACTCTTTGGGGTCGTTTCAATATCTCCCCCTTGGAAACATTCGACCCCGAATGTAAAAGAGACGTACAAGACAAGAGTGATCATCAACAAATTAGCCCCAACAAGAATGCAACATAACATGTAAAACACCATTTTCAAAATCTCAACATAAGTGTAAAATTGTCATGAGTTTACCAACTTAAAAATGAATGTATATGAATGACACAGGGGCTGAAATGTAAGATTTGAAGTCACATATGGAACTTTGGATTAGTACCTTAGGCTTGAGTAGTGTGGAAAAGATAAGTATACCGCTTTTGCATGTCCACTTTGGCCTCCCAAGTAGCATTTTGACTTGTTGGTTCCTCCAAAGGACAATAATGGATGCCACCTCTTTGTTCCTCAATCTCTTCACTTGCCTATCCAAGATCTGAACCAGAAACTTCTCATAAGTCAAGTTATCCACAACAAAACCTAGAACATCAAGAGGCATAATGGCATTAGGATCACCAACAGATTTTCTCAATATAAAGACATAGAATACCGAACGAACCAAATTCATTTCACTAGGCAACTTCAACTCATAAGCTACCTTGAAAACCCTCTTAATCACCTCATAAGGACCACCATAGCTTGGACTCAACTTCCCCTTTTTACCAAAACAAATTACACCTTTCTTTGGTGAAACTTTCAAAAAACCCCAATCACCCACTTGGAATTCTAGGTCTCTTCTTCTTACATTGGCATAGGATTTTTGACGACTTTGGGTTGTCCTTAACCTCTCCCTAATCATCTTAAACTTCTCAAAAGCTTCCACAACCCGATCCGGCCCCAATAAAGCCACCTCTCCAACCTTAAACCAATCCACCGATGATCTATAATTTCTCCCATAAAGAGCCTCAAAAGGAGCCATATCAATGCTAGAGTGATAGTTATTGTTGTAGGCAAACTCAATCAATAGAAGATGGTCATCCCAACTACCTTTAGGCTCCAAGACACAAGCCCTAAGCATATCCTCAAGTATTTGAATTATCCTTTCGGCTTGGCCATCCGTTTGAGAGTGGAAGGTCGTACTAAGGTGAACTTTGGTACCAAGACCCCTTTGAAAAGACCTCCAAAAGTGTGAAGTAAATTGTACACCACAATCCGATCTAATGGATAAGGGAACCCCATGAAACCTCACTAACTCATGGATGCACAACCTTGCATACTGTTCAGCCCCATATGTAGTCTTGACCACTAGAAAGTGAGTCAATTTCCCCATCCTATCAACCACGACCCATATGGAATCAAAACCTTTCCTAGTCTTAGGCAACCCAACCAAAAAATCCATATTAATCATTTTCCACTTCCAAGTAGGAATCCCTATGTCTTGGGTTAGACTACTAGGCCTTTGTTGCTCGGCTTTGACTTGTTGGCAACTATGGCAACCAAAAACAAATTTAGCAATGTCCCCCTTTATACCTCCCCACCAATACACATCCCTCCAGTCTCTATACATATTGGTGGAATAGGGTGGATAGAATAAGATGAGTTATGGGCCTCATCAATAATTCTCTCCCTCAATCCACCAACCTACGGCGCACACAACCTACCTTGGTATCTAAGGGCCCCAACTCCCCCTTGGGAGAAAACCTCTATTTTGCCTTGTTTCACCAAGGCCTTCAATTCAAGAAATAAGGTATCTAGATTTTGTTTTATGATCACCTCATCAACCAATAAATATTTAGAACCATCAACAATGACAATACCATTACCTACATCTTCCAACCTTACCCCTAATTTAGCCAATCTATGCACCTCCCTAGCTATCTCCCTATCACAACTATCTACATGAGCTAGGCCACTCATAGACACCCGACTTAAAGCATCCACCACCACATTTGCCTTGCCAGAATATTAATGCACACTCATGTCATAGTCTTTAAGGAGTTTTAGCCACCTTCTTTATCTCAAGTTGAGATCATTTTGTGTGAAGACATATTGAAGGCTCTTATGATCGGTGAAGACATCCACATGCACACCACATAAATAATGTCGCCAAATCTTTAGTACAAATACCACGATGGCTAATTCAAGATCATGTGTAGGGTAGTTCTTTTCATGCATCTTGAGTTGCCTAGAATCATAAGGTATGACTTTACCATTTTGCATTAACACACAATGCAAACCAACTCTAGATGCATCACAATACACCACAAAACCCTCAAGCCCATTTGATAGTGGCAATATAGGAGCGAACACAAGTTTGTCTTTCAATGTTTGGAAGCTTCTCTCATATTCATTGGTCCACACAAACTTAACTTTCTTTTGAGTCAATTTTGTCATAGGGGAATCAATGGAGGAGAACCCATTCACAAACCTTCTATAATAACCTGGAAGGCCCAAGAAACTCCTAATATGCGATGGGGACAATGGTCTAGGCCAATTTCTAATCACATCAGTCTTCTTAGAATCCACTTTAAAGCCTTCCCCAACACCACATTACCTAATAATGCAACCTCCTCCAACCAAAACTCACACTTGTCATATTTAGCATACAATCTCTCATCCCTCAATCTTTGTAACACAACCCTCAAATGGCCCATATGCTCTTCCCTGCTTTGTGAATAGAACAAAATATCATCAATGAAGACCACAACAAAGGAATCAAGATAGTGTTTGAATACCCTATTCATTAGGTCCATGAAGATTGCCGGTGCATTAGTCAACCCAAAAATTATTCCTTTAACTTCTTCAACTTCGTCGGGGCCATACAGTAAGGGGGAATGGAGATAGGTTGAGTGTCAGGAAGGAGATCTATGCTAAAATCTATCTCTCTTTCGGGTAGCACACCTGGAATGTCATTTGGGAAGACATTAACAAACTAACTTACAACCAAAATTGACTCAATGGAACAGACTTTGGACTCCACACTTTAACCCTTACAAGATGATACAAATATCCCTTGGAAATCAACGTATGAGCTTTAATGAATGAGAGGAACCTACGCCATACTACCACATAATGATTTCCCAATCAAAGATGGGTTCATTTGAGAATTGAAACTTGACCCTACGGGTTCTACAATAAGTAGAAGCATAGTAGGCATGCAACCAATCCATCCCAAGAATAACATCAAAATCAACCATATCTAATTCAACAAGATCACAAGGTAGGATTATATGCAAGATGTAAACTAGACAATTTTTATACACCCTCCTAGCAACAATAGATGAACCAATAGGAGTAGACACTTCATATGACTCATGAAATAACTTTGACTCAATATGGGACATTTTAACAACAAAAGAGGTAACAAAGGAAAGGGTGGCACCCGGATCAATTAAAGCATATACATCAAGATCAAAGATTTTCAACATACCAGTAATAACATCGGGGATCTCACCAATCTCTTGCCTCCCATGTAGAGAATAAAATTGGTTGTCCCTTGGGGCACCACCTTGGGGACCACCTTTACCCAATGGGACCATATTTGCACCCCAAACCTTGCTATGGTTTCTTGGACAATCTACTTTCTTGTGACCAAGCTCCCCACAACCATAGCATGCACTAGCACCCTTCAAACACGGCCCATTATGACTCTTCCCACATCTAGGACACACATCATTAGGAGTCATACCACCAATACCTTGAGGTCTAGGAAAGTTATTGGCAAACTCCTTATTTGTAGTATAAAAAGGCCTTTGGCCTTGTGAAAGTCTAACACCTTTATGGAACTTGGCCTCATGGCCCCTTCTTTTTGTCAACTTCTCTTCTTCCATTTCCATGGACTGATATTTTTCACTTACAAAGTCATAAACCCCCATAATAAACTTATTCATCCTTGACCTAGGTCGACCACTAAGTGAGAAGGGTACCTAGAAAGTTGATTAAATTTGAGGACATACACCCTCACACTTATGACACCTTGTTTTAAGTTCATAAACTCAACCAACTTTGTTTCCCTAAGCTCAAGAGAGAAGAATCGATTAAGGAAGGCTAATTTGGAATCCTCCTAAAGCACCATATAGCCATTACCTTTTTCACCCTTCCATTGATCATACCAAATTTGGCCTACCCCATTAAGTTAATACGCTGCCAATTTCATTTTCGCATTTGGGCCAACACCCATGATACATAAGATTTTTTAGACCTCATCGATAAACTCTTATGGATATTCATCAATCTTTGACCCATGGAAAGCCAGAGGATTCATCCTCATGAAATCTCTTACCCTAACTCCTGGGGTAGTAGCATAAGGAGCTTAGGCTCCTTGTTGGACTTGGTTGGCCACTACTTGGGCAAGCATAGTAAGAGCATCCCGGAGCTCACCATTGGTAGGTTGCTCCTTGGGAGTTTAGGTATGTCATCCTCTAGTGTTTGGTATGATCTCAAAATAACAAAGAACAATTGTTAGGAGGGAAAAACTTATCATAAGTCTATAGCACAACTCAGAACATGAAGAAGGGAAACATTTCCTAAAACATCTCATAGTGTCCTACTCATAGTTATGGCACCCTTCATAACCATGAATAGGACTCTAATTGATGCGGTGTGTTGGACTCCGAGGATGTATCAACCCAGTCCTTTGATACCAAGTTTATCATGACCTAGGCCTAGGGCATAGATGTGACACGGCGAATAGGGAACTCAAAGGAACCCCAAACAAGCCTCTTAACTTGTCATTACACACCCTTGGTTGTGGAAGCATATAAAAGAAATATAGAATAATAATAGGGGCAATGGGGCTAAGGGAAGGTTCGCATAAAAACCATAATCAAGAGACAAGAGTCAAAGCTCATAGATAGATACACAACATGTCCAACAAGTAACTCTAATACATAATAGAGTGGGGGCCAAAACCAAGCTACTGGGCTCACCCTCATAGTCAATAGAACATAAGAAAGTGTCTCAATTAAAATCAAGAGGAAGAACATAAACCAAGGTCTCTAAGGTGGAGGCCTCACCAACAAGCTTGGAATAGCACCGTCTAACCAGGTGGAGGAGGAAAATAATTAACTTGAGCATCGGTTCCTACATGGTGATATCATGTAGGCAAGATTATGTGTTAGTACGTTTGAATGTACTAAGTATGTGGGATGCAATTCACAAAAGATAAGCTTCATAATCAACAACATAATAATGGACAATAGGCATGCGATAGCAATGTAATATGAATGATCAATGCATAACTAAAACATGCTTAAGTAACTCATGCTCATATAAGATATCATGTGTGAAGAATAGACCGAGCTAGATTTCCAAATGTACAACCCTTTGGTAGGTTAGTGATGATGTCAACCATCACTTAGGTGGATGAGTACTAACCCTTTTCTCAGTTGGTGATAATGCCACCCCATTACCTAGGTGGATGAGTACTAACCCTCATCTCGATTGATGATAATGTTGCCCTATCACCTAGGTGGATAAGTACAAACACTTATCTCGGTTAATGAGTATAAACCCCCATCTTGGTTAGTGATAATTCCACCCCATCACTAGGTGGAGAAGTACAAATCCTTCCCTCGATTATCGGGGTTCTTGACCCCTCGGATTGGGGATAGTCTAATGTAATACTTTATATAGGATTTATCATAAGCATTAATGTAATACTTCATATGGGAAAAATAATATATATAAGATCATTTCATCATCATAACATCAGTCATATCATATCTCATGCTTTGGACCTTCAATTCCTCAAGAAACCATAATTGGATATTTTATCAAACACCTTGGGGGTGTGTAATGGGGGAAAAAGACCATACAATTTAGAGATGAAATCATGCAATAAAATATGTTGTAAAATCATTAATCAACACCTTGTAACACCCCTAAGATATTCACATCAAAACCCCTCATCAAATCTAACATTATATCCAAGATTTAGAGCTAAAAACATGCTAAAAACATACTTTCATGAACTAAAATCACTGTGTAGTAAATTTCTGAATATACAAGATATACATGTAAAATTAACTTCAAATCATACAATATTAGTAAAAAGGAGGCTTAGGCACCAAGGGTTAAAGGGCCCAATAGTTCAACACCACATTGGTGAAGGTTAAAGATGGAGGCTTAAAGCTTGAAGAGAATCCTTAGTTCTGGATGAGGGTTTTGAGTCTAGAAATTTGGAGTGAAAATATGGCTAAGTGTTTTGGGGAGTATTGAGAAATGTTTAAGATGATATAAGGATGAAATTTGACTACATTTGGAAAATTTGGGCCCAACACTTAGAATATTTTAGACTGCACAGGAAAATACTACAAGGTAAGGATTTTACACTAAAGTGCACCCAAAGCGCATCATAGAGGTATCACGAAAAGTTCTTTGGAATTCGTCACTACAAAAAATTATAATTGCTAATTTTTCACTCTTAAATCAAGGTTGGACCCTTTTCACCTAATTTTGACCCCCTCATCACAAATATCAAGTTGGAGTTTTCAAATAAAGAATGAAGTTTTAGATATATGGAAATTAAATTTTGGGTATTTTGAGGCACATTTTTGGGCACTTTTTGGGGTCGTTTCAAGTTGAAGGTCTGAGTCATGATTATAGGGGCAAGCTATGGTATTAGACATTATGCTTGAATATTTTTTGTGCGAGTGAGTGATTTTACATAGTCCCAATGCTAAACATGAAAACATCATTGAATGTCATATATGGGACTTCTTTCTGTAAGGGCACTTGCATTGCATTATTAGCAATAGGCTTGTTCAGTGATTTTGGATTGTTGATAATTGATGTGCTGCAAAAATACATCACTTTTAATGCTTAAAATCTAGAATTTTGTGTGTTCTCAATGGGATATTTTATGGGTTTATGTGTTTTTTTGTTTAGATTTGCAGGATTACAGGTTAGCCATGATTTTGGGAAAAATTCCAAAAGTTGCTAGTTTTTGATGATTTACAAGATCCTCTATGGATTGTAGAGCATTCTACAAGTCGTAAAGGGATCTCATGATAAATTCCAATGAAGAATGATTTCTCAAGATCAGCTCAATAAGACATGCTTACGAGTCGTAGAGCATTCTACGAGTCGTATTAATAGGTTTCGTGAGGATTTCCAGTGAAGGACAATTTTATAAAGTGAAGCCTATAAACATGCAGTATGAGTCATAGATTAGGTTATGAGTCATAAAGTTGTATCAAAAAAGAGAAGTCCAAAATTCCATGAGCTGACTACGAGACCACAACTACGAGCCGTAGAAGACATTATGAGTCATACAGAACTTTTGTGGAGTTTGCCGACCAATTTTTCTATTTTATTTAGGACTTAATTGTAATTACCATAGATAATTTTAGGTTATGTCTTTAAAGAGGATGTCATTATTCAGTAGTTTTAGGGTTTGTACTTGGAGAACTCAATACTTGGGAGAAAAGATTGTGAGAAAACACTTATGGGTAAATTTGATCTTCAATCTTGGATTTACTTTATTTCAATTCAATTATGTAAGTGTTTAATTATATTTTCTCAATTTATAATTTCTTCATCTACACATAGTATGAGTAGCTAAATCCATAACTAGAGTTGTGGGAACCATGAAGAACTAGCAAAGTAAACCCGAATAATTTATAATTCTTGGAATGGGTATATACATGTATTAATAAATTCTCTTTGTTTTGCATGTTTTCTTTTGGTGGACTATTTTAGAACCCACCTAGTGTGA
Source organism: Solanum virginianum (assembly GCA_000787875.1). Lineage (NCBI taxonomy): Eukaryota > Viridiplantae > Streptophyta > Magnoliopsida > Solanales > Solanaceae > Solanum > Solanum virginianum. The sequence goes on along the minus strand of DF358087.1, from coordinate 102,461 downwards.
CTAACTGGACCAAGGTAGTAATGAATAGGAAAAGAGATTGTTTAACAAGATTCGATTGATGTGTTCTCATCTAATCAACCAAAATAGGCCAAAGGGAGGTTGTACTTGGACTTATAGGTAATGGTTAGTATTGCACGCTATGGAGATTTGCCCAGTCGTATAGTGAAATTTTCCTCTCACCTTTGACCAAAGGGCTTAGAAATTCAGATGACTAAGATTTTTGGTTCATGAGAGACTCTTCTAACCCATAGAGCAGTCTAAGATTTGTAATTGCCTCTCGTGAGAAATTCTAGAAACTTGATGTTTCTGAGTATCGATTAGAGAAGACCTTATAAAAGTCATAGATCACTTTACAACTTGTCTATAGGTCTTGTAGATTCCTTCCTGATTTCAATTACTTATTGGAATCTTCTATGAACTCATCTACGACTCGTAAGCCACTTTATGGGTCGTACCCAGTCTTATAGAATTTTCCAGTAACAAAAATTCATTTGAACCACTGGTCTATGAGAGCACTTTACAACTTTTAGTATTTACTATGGCTCATAAAAGGGGCTTTCATAGAACCCATCTGCAACTACACTTAAATAATTTTTGCATACTATTTGTTGGTTTTTGGGGCTAACCAGTGTTTCAGGTATTATGGCCCCAAAAGGTTGAAATTCTAATTTTTGTATACTATTTGTTGGTTTTTGGGGCTAACCAATGTTTCATATATTATGGCCCCAAAAGGTAGACGTGCTAAGATTGAGGCTTTGAGGAGAAAGCTTAGGGATAAGCCTTTAGATGTTCAGCCTTTTAATACTGAGTAGACCCCTCAGTTGAGCGGGTCATTAGAGATACTTGATGCCCTGTCGGACCCACAGACTAGAGTTGCTTCCGGAGCTGGGCAACCTCAGGCTCTAGTTGTTAGTCCTTCCCAGTCTGAAGAGAATGGTAGTGATGGGAGCAGCATGCCACAGATGACTCTATCTTGAGAGGAGACTAGTTCTGAAGAAGGCTCTAAGGAATGAGCAGATGTTGAGTCCTCTGTTGTACCATTATCATCATCACCAACAGATGCCTCTGCTAACTGGTGGTGTGTTGAGGGCATGGAGGCTATATATTAGGTGGGCATGCAGCCGGAAGAGCGAGCTAAGCCTACCTATTCTATCTATGAGAAGCCAAGGGTGATTTCCTATGGACTAAGTCGTGTTCCCAATCTACAAGACACAATGATTCATTATAGGCTCATGTGGCTGACAGAGTCTTTTGGTCGGTACTCCCTCATTATGGTGAAAGAGTTTTATGGATCCTACGCAACCACCATCTAGCTATCTCTTCCTAAGTTGAAGAAACCTCTCACTCACCCCAGGTTGATAGAGACATGAGTAAGAGGTCGATAAGTAGACATTTGAGAAGAGACCATCCACTGCATATTATTTGGTCTCGAGTACCGTGCCCTCAGATCCAAAGTGGAGTTTGATTACAGGTTAGGGTAGGCCAGGAACTTATTAATCATGAAATATCCTAAGCATCGAGCCACACTTTTGAGATAGGTAGCTAGCCATGTTGCAGAGCAGGGTCAAGAACCTGCTTAGGATACAACTCATACGGAGTCGATTATCAAGGCTTCGCTTTGCTACCCTGCCAAATTTGTGTGGGCTGTAGTTTGATCATGCATCCAGTCGACACTTACAGATAATACTACTACGTTGGAGCATGTTGTTTTTATTGCCAGCATCTTAGCTGGCTATGACATTGATTGGGTCTGCCTCATTGCTGCACAGATATATAAGGCTGCACTAAAGAGGGCCACCTCCATCCCTTTCCCTTGTTTGATCTACAGACTCTATGTAGAGTCTAGGGTGGAGTGACTACACCAGCTAGACCAATTAGTTGAGGCCCATCACACTTTGGAGTCCAGCCTGATCAAGGCTGTTGAGAACTCGATGGCACTTCGGTTAGCACAACCCCCACCTATACTAGAGATGTTCACCCTAGTGCCACCGCCTGAGGGTTGTAAGATTGACACCACCGCTATTGCTATTACTATTGAGAAGAGGCCCCCACAGGATGGTCCAGATGAGGAGAGGGGGCCCACTATTACTGCTAATACACTCGAGGCAACTACTTCATAGACTCCTACAATAGACATGGTCTACGTGTCCACCACCTCTATACAGTCCATGTGATGTTGCCCAAGTTACATCTCTATTTTAGAGGATAAAATGATTGTTGTCAAGATATAAAACCTAACCAAGGTTAGGGTCAAACCCACAGGGAATACGTAGACTCAAGACAAATTCACCAATAAGAAATTCAAGAAGTTAACCAACTCAATTCCCCAAGGCGAGGGGGGGAATTGCAATAATCAATAACAAAGTAAACTACACTAACAATCATGAGAGACAATCAATAATAGAGAGCAACTAGGGTATTGTGTTCTCCATGATTCTCCAACTTAGTATCACCAGATGTCCCAATTCTTGTCAAGTATATAGCATGCAGGATGGTAATTTAAGTTACCACATCCTTTGGTCAAAGGTGAGAGGCAAATTTTACTATGCAACTTGGTTTATCTCCATAGTGTGCAATACTAACCATTACCTATAAGTCCTAGTACAACCTCCCCTTGGCCCAGTTCGGTTGATTAGACGAGAACACATCAATCCAATCTTGCTAATCAATCCCTTTTCCTATTCATCACTACTTTAGTCCAGTCAGTAACACTAGGTAGTTTCTAATGTCGGCCACCATTAGAAAACATGCAAAATGAAGAGAATTGATTAATACATACATATACCCATTCCCAGAATTATAAATTACCCATGTTTACTTAGCTAGTTCTTCATGGTTCCCACAACCCTATTTGTGGATTTAGCTATTCATACTATGGGTAGATGAAGAAATTATGAATTGAGAAAACATAATTGAATACTTACCCAATTGAACTGAAATCAAACAAATCCAAGATGAATGACAATCACAAGATTGAAGATCAAATTAATTCACAAGTGTATTCTCACAATCTTCTCTCTCAAATATTAGGTTCTCCTAGTACAAACCCTAAAAGTACAGAAAAATGACATCCTCCCTTGTACAATAACTTAAAAGTACTATTTAAAGTAATTACAATTAAGTCCTAAATAAAATAGAAAAACTGATCGACGGACTCCACAATAAGTCTCTATGAGTCATAGTGTCTTCTACGACTCATAGTCGGGGTCACGTATTCAGCCCTGAGATCTTGGACTTCTCTCCTATGACTTCATTTTATGACTTTTAAACCAATCCTTGACTTGTACTACATATTTGTAGGCTTCAGCTTCATTTAATTGTCCCTCACTAAAAAGCTTCACGAAATCCATCAATATGACTCGTAGAATGCTCTACGCCTCGTATGCTTGTCTCATTGAACTGATCTTCAGATTTCATCCTTCGCTGGAATTTGTCACGAAACTACCTGTATGACTTGTAGAATGTTCTACGATCCATAAAGGGTCTCGTAAGTCATCAAAAACCAGAAATCTTCTGTAATTTTGCGCCAAACATGGCCAACCTATCTTCCTGCAAATCTAAATATAAAAACACATGAAACCAACAAATATCGCATTGAGAACACACAAAATCATAAGTTTTAAGTATCAAAAGTGTTGAATTTTGATAGCACATCAACACCCTCAACTTAAAATTTTTGGTTGTCCTCAAGGGACAACTCAATCTATATAGACAATACACTAAAACACAGAACTCAACTCAATGGCATATATCATATACTTCTCAAACTCAGATACCCACAACTTTTCAAAACAGGACCAGATAGCTATTTAGCAACCCAATGCAAAATGAAGCATATGACAACACAACTATGAAAAATAAGGGATTATGAATAATCCACAATCACTAAACAAGTCAAATGCTAAAAATGCAATGCAATGCAAGTGGTCTCACAAAAAAAGTCTTATATTTGACACTCAATTATGATTTTAAGCTTTAACCTTGGGATTGTGCAAAAACACACACTTTCACAAACGATATTCATGCATAATGATTAATAACAAAGGCTGGCCCCTATACTCATGTCTCAGACCTTCAAATAACTGGAATAGGATCACTTTAGGACTTTCTAGACTCACAACGTAGGCTCAGGGGGCTTTGTATGATATTTTAGGGAAATAGGGACTAATGGCACTTCTTGAAACTGTGTTTCTCTACACTATTGGCCTACCAACTCTATCATTTTCACCTTATTCTCCCTTTTTCCTTATTTAAGCTTTTTTGGGCACTTTCGTCTCAGCTTTTTGCCTCGTTTTTGTGCTTCTTTTTGCTTTTTTTCTTTTAGCTCAATCTAAGGCATATTTCATTTTTCTAGCACTCAGTACATGATTTTTCTCTCTATTCCTAACTCTTTCCCTTATTTTTGTGCTTTTACCCTTACACCAGTCGCCCTCAACTTAGGTTTTTATCCTCTATTGAAGTATATAATATCTCTCCTCCGAACCAGGGAAACTTTTGGTAGCCACCCTTAACTTAGGCTTTTTGCATCAATCAAGGTTCACAATGCTCAAGGAAAGACCATGGTCACTTTTAGGTTTTTTCACTAGACAAGGCTAGGCTAATTAGTTTTTTAGAAAGAATTGGTACATGTAAGACTCAAATATTTGGAACAAGGAATAAATAACCATTTGGTTTGTTATTTTAGGATAAAGTGGACTATTTAAAGAACAAAGGCCTAGGATCCTTTCCTAATTGATTTAACCTACAATCTAACTTAGAGTAACAGGGCAAGTTCTGAATTAGTACAAAATACATGAATGTAGCAAAATAAGCTCACACTCGTATGGCATTGTATATATTATCAACAAAAGACTCACAAATCATGCTTTTGATTTCAATTTACCCTCACTTACTAGAACAAATAATGTCAAACACCTAAACATGCATGGTTATTATCTAGCTACTGATCAAATATTTTGGAGGGCATCATTTTTCAAAAAAAACATAAAAATATGCTTTATGCCATAAAACATAAAAACATGTTATATGCCACAAGTATTAGTACTATCTGCTACACATATTATCTAAACATCTTAAACGTGTTTATTCAATAGGAATTAGATATCCACAACGAAAAAGAACACAGGCAAGAAAACCTCAGGATCAAAAATTGGGGTGATTATGGACCATAAGCTACTCATACTTCACTGAGGTCCATAACAACCCACACCCTATCAAAAACGATGTGCATTGGTCCCAATGCACAAATTCAAGCAAAAATAGAATATAAGGGCTCAAAAATATACTTGGGTGCCTACGCTCCATGTTCCACCTTGGGTTGCCTCCTAAATAGCACCTGATTTATTGTTGCAACATAACTTAGACAAATTGGTGTACTCAGACTTCACCAATTGCCCAAACATAACCCTTGAGCTCATCTAGATGCTTTATCGGCTGGCGGAAGTCGAAGATAACTTCTTTGTCATTCAATCTAAACCATAGTGGACTAGTTTCCATATCCATTAGAGCCAATCCAGTGGCTAGGAATGGTCTTCCCAAGATAATTGGGATGTCGAAGTCAACCTCACAATCTAGAATCACAAAGTCTGCAAGGAATATGAATTTCTCCACTTTAACCAACACATCATAGAACATCCCCATAGGCTTCTTCAACATTTTATCCGCCATCAATAATCGCATGCTAATAGTAGTAGGGGTTCACAATCCAAGCTTCTGATAGACCACAAACGGCATCAAATTCACACTGGCACCTAGATAACATGGTGACCTTGCGAACCCCACATCACCTATAGTGCAAGGTATAGTAAAAGCACCTAGATATTCACGCTTCTGAGCTAAGGACTTCGTAGAAATAACACTATAATGTAGGAGCTCTTAAGAAAGCTCCTGACCATAGTACATTTCTCGTAATCAAGTCCTTCATTTACTTGGCATAGCCTGACATTTTCTCCAAAGCCTCAATGAGAGGGATGTTGATAGATAGCTGCTTAGGCTTGGAGAGAAAGTACTTGAACTTGCCTTCCTCTTCCTTTTTTTTGATTCTTTGAGGGAAAGGAAGAGGAGGCTTGGAGATAGGCTTAAAATTTTGTGGCACTTCAACTGCTTTACTCAGCTCATCCTTACCATGATCATCTCCTTCATCCATATCCTTTGGTTCAACCATCTCCTGATGAACATCTTCCTTATCAACCGGTATAGGAGGACCAATAGTGCTCTTGCCACCTCTAGTAGTAACCGCCATATATTACCCCTCATTCTTAGGATTTTGCACTATGTTGGTTGGCAATGTACCCTTCTGACGCTGATTCAACTGAGTTGATACTTGACCAAACTGTTGCTTAAGTTGTTTAATAGCCATAAAATGAGACTCTATTTTCTGATTTATGCTTGAAATATCTAATTTCATGCCCCTTAGAGTTTCATCTTGTGTCTCAGCCTTCTTTAACAAGTGATCAAATATCTCCTCAATTCTGGAATTGCCTGTGCTCATGTCATGGTTGTATGGTGGCACATACGAACCATTTTTGAAGCCTTCTCTATGACCCCAATCTGTATTTAGATCCCTATTCCTATCATAGTAACCAACCCAATTGTCTCTAAAAGCTCCATCTCTTTTATAGTTCCGACCATGGTTTCCATGACCTTGGTGCCAATAGTCCTGATTGGACCCTTGGGCATTGGTTCAAAAATAGCTCGTCTG
>DF358087.1:78311-90120 GCA_000787875.1 Solanum virginianum | reverse complement strand
TAGGTTATCCGGACTCTTACTCCCCCTAGATTGGGCATGGTCAAATGCAACACTTTATATATGAGTTATCTCATTTCATATCATATCTCATGTTTTGGACCTTCAATTCCTTATTAAACTACATCCAGACATTTTATCAAACACTTAGAGGGTGTGTAATGCAAGTATAAATCCATTAAATATAGAGATGAAATCATGCAAGACAATCCATTATAAAACCATCAATCAACACCTTACAACACCCTCAAGCAATATATATCCAAACCCTCATAAAATCTCATAATAGATCCAAGATTTACAGCTCAAAACATAGCAAAACAGTCACAACTTTACATAGCTTTAACATAGTTCATAAACATGTTCTTACTAGTAACCCAATTGTAAAATCAACTTTAAATCATGCAAATTGAGTAAAAAGGACGAGGTTTTCTTGCATGTGTTCTTTTTCCTCGTGGATATTTAATTTCTTTTGATCCAACACATTTAAGATGTTTAAATAATATTTGTAGCATATAGTACTAATACTTGTGGCATATAATTGAAACCCACATACTTTAGCTTTGGAATAAGCTTGGTGAAGATTAGAGATGGAGACTTGAAGCTTGAAGGAGAACCTTGAAATCCGAATGAGGGTTTGAGACTTTAATCTTGAGAGAAATATAGAACTAAGGTTTTCAATGAGTATTGGGAAATGTATCTGGAGATATGAGGGTGAAATAATGCTAAGTATAGGTGTTTTCTCTTGTGGGAAGGATTAGGCCCAAGACATAAAAGTCTTAGACCAAAAATTTAAAACTAGACAGAAAATACACTAGAGCATATCGCACCCCAGACGTGGAGAAGCCACTGGAATGCATCACTTTGAATTTTGAAATTGTGAATCATTCGCTCTAAAAGTGAGGTTAGAGCCTTTTCCCCTATTTTGACCCCCTGAATACGAATATGAAGTCGAATTTCTAAAATAACGCATGAATTTTGAGATATATGGAAATTAAAATTCTGGGCATTTCCAAGGAACATTTTTGGGCACTTTTTTTGGGGTCGTTTCAATATCTCCCCCATGGGAACATTCATTCCTGAATGTCAAAGAAACATACAAGAGAAGAGTAATCACAAGGAGATCAGTCCTAGCAAGAATGCAACAATACACTTTAAAACACCATTTTCAAAATCTCAACATAAGCGTAAAATCATTATAAACTTGCCAACTTAAACATGGATGCATATGAATGACATATGGCTGAAACATAAGACTTGGAATCATAGAAATGGACTCAACATGTTACCATAAGCTTGAATAGAATGAAAGAAATATGGATATTGCTTTGCCATGCTAGCACTGGCTCCCCAAGAGCCATATACGAATAGATGACTGCACCAAAAGGTCCTTGACAAACACCATATCAATATTAGTCAACTTCTTCACTCATCCATCCACACCTCCACTGGGACCTTCTCCTAAGGCAACTTATCCTCCTGTTCACCCACCATCTCAAAGGGTTCTATAGTACTAGAGCCACCAACACATCTCCTCAACCTAGAAACATGAAGAACCAAACAAACCATAATCATATCCCTAGGCAAATCCCATCCATATGCAAACCTTACCAACTTTTTGTACGCCCTAAAAGGACTCACAATCCATAACTCATTTGTCAACATTAACCATACCTATTCCAACTTACCAACTTTTTCTACATTCTAAAAGGACTCACCCATAACTCATTTGTCAACCTTAACCACACCTATTCCACTTGTTACCATGAACCACCATCTCCCACTTGGGAGATAACCTCTACTCTACGATCTTTCCACCCAAAACTTCCAACCCTAATAAAGTCGAATCAAGGCCTTAGTTAAACTAGACCTCCTCAATCAAAGAAGATTTAGAATCGCTGAGAACACTGTACTACCATTCTCAACTTCTCTCAACCTAACATCCACTCTAACTAATCGATGGACCCCACTAGTCTCCTCTTTGCCACTATTATCCACGCACACTAGGCTACTTAGAGCACCAACCACAACACTAGCCTTACCAGAGGAATTAATGCACACTCATCACCATAATCCTTGAGGAACTCTAACCACCTCCTTGTTACCCACCATTCACATTCATCATATTTAACAAATAACCTCTCATTTCCCAAGACATACAACACTACCCCTAAATGATTTACAAACTCTAAATAAATCGATACTTGATGAAATCCAATAGACATAACTGGTGCACAAGCCCACCAAACAAATCCACCAATATTCAAAATGCTCACTCCTAACTCAAAAGGGCACTTCGGGATATCACCTACCCTCACCCTCACTTGAGAACAAAACCCGAGCATCAAATCAACCTTAGAGAAGTAACTAACCCATTGTAGTTGACCAAATAGATCAACCATCCTTAACCATCATGTCATAACCTTACGAGTTCTACACTCACCGAAAGCATGTTATACAAGTAGCTAAATCGCCCAAAACTAAGTCCAACCAAGACCATAAGACAAGACTCTATGCAATGATGACATAGGTAACCCTCACAGACCCCTTCTAGCCATAATAGACACATGCAATCATCTGGGTCATACACATGAATCCTATTAGCACAAAGGAATAACACAAGGAATGGCAACTCCCAGACATATCAACTCACCTTACTCAAAATGTGGATCATAACATTGGCCTTACTTAGGGTCACTAAATCATGGGAGAGACAACAGAAGAGAACCTACTCAGAAGCTCTGATAATAGCCCACTAAACCCAAGAAGCTTCTAATACCCAAGAAAGTCAAGGTCTAGGATAATCTTTAGTCACTTTCATCCTACTAGGGTCTACTTTAATACCATCAGCCGACACCACACAACCTAGGAAGGAAACCTGTAACCGCCAAATTCCCACTTCTCCTATTTAGCATCCAACTTTCTTCCTTAAAGTTTGTAGTACTACCCTCAAATGACTCACATGCACTACCTCATTAGGAAAATGAGCCATCATATCATCACCAAACCAGCATAAGCTAAATAGAGTAGGGACTAAAGATCTTATTCATGAGGTTTGTAGCCATAACAGGTGTACTAGTCAAACCAAAAAGCACTAATCCAAATCCAAATTATCGAAAAGGGACATTCAAGGCCTCATCTACAACCAACAACAATTCTACTTACCAAAACAACTTAGATTCAACACCATCAATTCTCACAAAGTGATAAAATACAATCCCTTAGAGACCAATTGTACCTTATGACAAGAAATGGACCTACCCCCTTGCTACCATTTAATAACCTCCCGCTCAAAAACAGTCTCATTAGGGATTCAGGATCTAACTCTACGGGTCCTATCACCCATGAGGGCACAACATGCATGCAACCATCCCATCCCTAGTATGATACCAAAATCCCCTATGCCAACTCCAACAAGCCACAAGGCAAGACCTAATATAATACAATTCTGGTTCAACACCTATAAACCTTTTAGCAATAATATACTCAACAAAAAGATAGAATCCAATGGTCTACACAACAACCTGGGCACACAAGAAGCCCCATTAGCAACCAAAAAGAATAGAGAAGTAATAGTGGTACTCCAGGCTATAATGCAAGCACATCAAAGCCAAAAGAGAATTTTAATATACCGGTAGCAACATCGAGTACCTCATCCCCTCCTTGAGCCTCTTGATCAACATCACTACCTTTACTCTTGTATCGACCATATAGGCAATCTAGAATTTTGTGTCCTATCTCACCACACCTAAAGCATACACCCGTGTCCTTCTAACATGGGCCATCATGGTCCATCCTACACATAGGGCACTTGAGATTAGCCATTCCCCCATCACCACCTTTGCTCTTATTACATTTATGACAGCAACCCTTAGCCTTATGACCCATCTCCCCACAATCATAACAAGTATTTGTACCTCTCAAGTATGGGCTATCATGGCATGTACCATATTTTGGACACCTAGTATAAGGTACTACACCACCACCACCTATTTACTTGGGACTTTGGAACTTACCCATATTATAAGCCCTCTTGGCCTCACTACCTTCCCTCTCACCACTAGATGTCTCGGGAGCACTCATTTGTTGGTCTAGATAAGTTACCAATTTAGCCGCCGCTTTGGCCACATTCTATAGAGCATTGCCAATCTCTGCATTCATCATAGCACCGTCCTAAGTAGCTTGAGACATATCCTGAAATGTAATGGTTAAGGGTTAGCAATAAGCCCTAGGAGATCTAACTCTATCACATGACATAGATAATGAATAAGTTAAACATTTTCTAAAATGTCTCATAGCCTTCTATTCATAGTTGTGGTACACAACACAACCATGAATAAGACTCTAATAGATAGGGTGTGTTGGACTCCGAGGACCTATCAACCTAGTGCTCCAATACCATCTCTTTTATGACCCAAGCCTAGGGTGTAGATATGACTAGCGAATAGGAAACCCGAAGGAACACCAAACAAGCCTCTTAGCATATAATTACACATCATTGGTTGTGGAAGCAATGTAAAATAACACAAGAAACTTAAACAAGGGGAATTGGGACCAAAGGAGAGAGACTAATACTTAAGTGACATGTAAATATTTAGAAAGCAATGGCAAGGGAATAAGGGAAAGCTTGCATAACATCAACACCTAGAGATAAAAGAGTAAAGGCTCATAACATAGATACATAACACGTCCTACAATACCTTTACTACATAGATAGGAGTGGGGGCCAAGACAAAGTAATTGGGCTCACCCCATAGTCAAAATAGAACATAAGAAAGAGTATCTCAATACATAGTAAGAGAAACATAGACTAGAGTCCTCGAAGTGGAGGACTCACCAATCAACTTGAGTTGCACTGAACTAGCCACGTGGAGGAGAAGGATGACCAAGTTGGGCTCTGGTTCCTTCATGGTGATATCATATAGGCAAGAGTATGCATTATTACCTTTGAATGTACTAAGTATGTAGGATGCAATACAACAAGAGATAGCCATCATATTCAAATATAGGCAAGAGTATGCATTATTACCTTTGAATGTACTAAGTATGTAGGATGCAATACAACAAGAGATAGGCATCATATTCAAAATGGATAACATTAAGAAACAAGCATATTATGATAATATGGCATGTATGATCAATGCTTAAGTAAATCATGCTCAAATAACTCATGTTTATAAAGGATATCATCTGTGGATAAGAGACCAAGCTAGAATTCCAAGGTAAAAATCCTTTAGTAGGTTAGTGATGATGCCACCCTATCAATTTGGTGGTGAGGTATAAACCTCTCACTAAGTTAGTGATGATGTCGCCCTATCACTTAGGTTATAATATACAAACCCCTCACTAGGTTAGTGATGATGCCACCCTATCAATTTGGTGGTGAGGTATAAACCTCTCACTAAGTTAGTGATGATGTCGCCCTATCACTTAGGTTATAATATACAAACCCCTCACTAGGTTAGTGATGATGCCACCCTATCAATTAGGTAGTGAGGTACACACCCCTCACTAGGTTAGTGATGATGTTGCCCTATCACTTAGGTGGTAAGGTACAAACCCCTTACTAGGTTAGTTGATGATGCCGCCCCATCACTTAGGTGGTGTGGTACAAAACCCTCACTAGGTTGGTGAGTACAAACCCCCATCTAGGTTGATGATTGTGCCAACCCATCACCTAAGTTGTAAGGTACAAACCTCTTACTAGGTTGATGAGTACAAACCCCCATCTAAGTTATCTGGACTCTTAGTCCCCCCAGATTGGGCATGGTCTAATGCAACACTTTATATAGGACTTATTATATAGACAAGCTTATTTCATCATTATTACATCATTCATAATATATCTCATGTTTTGGACCTTTAATTCCTCAATAAACCACATCCGGACATTTTATCAAACACTTAAGCGTATGTAATGGTAATATAAAACCATTAAATATAGAGATGAAATCATGCAAGAAAATCCATTGTAAATCCTTCAATCAATACCTTACAACACCCTTAACCAATATACATCAAAACCTGTTATCAAATGTCATAATAGATCTAAGATTTATAGCTCAAAACATAGCAAAACAGTCACAACTTTACATAGCTTTAACATAGTTCATATACATGTTCTTACTAGTAATCCAATTATAAAATCAACTTTAAATCATACAAATTGAATAAGATGGAGAATAGGGCACCATGGGTGAAAGAACCCAATGACTGAAAGCCACATACCTTAGCTTTAGAGATGAGCTTTGTGAAGATTGGAGATGGAGACTTGAAGCTTGAAAGAGAACCTTGAAATCTAGATGAGGGTTTGTGACTTGCATCTTGATAGAAATATAGGACTAAGGGTTTGAGTAAGTATTGGAAAATGTCTTGGATGATATGAGGGTGAAATAATACTAAGTATAGGTGTTTTCTCATGTGTGAAGGCGCTTAGGCCCAAGAGTTAAATACACTGGGGCGCATTGCACCCCAAACGTGGAGAATCCATTGGAATGCGTCACTTTGAATTTTGAAATTGTGAATCGTTCGCTCTAAAATTGGGATTAGACCCTTTTTCCCTAATTTTGACTCCCTGAACACAAATATAAAGTCAGAATTCCAAAATAACACACAGATTTTGAGATATATGGAAATTCAAATTTTTGGCATTTTTGAGGCATATTTTTGAGAACTTTTCTTTGGGGTCATTTCATAAAATATCATACCAAAGCCCCTAAGACTATGTTACACGCCTAAGAAAGTCCTAAATAGATCTTAGTCTAGTTAGTTGAAGGTCTGAGTCATAAGTATAGGGGCAAGCCTATGGTATTAGTCATTATCCATTAATATATTTTGTGAGAGTGAGTCCTTGTGCACAGTCCCAAAGTGAATCATGAAATCATTATTGAGTTTCTGATATGGGACTTCTTGCTGTGAGGGCACTTGCATTGCATTGTTACCATTAACTTGTTCAATGATTGTGGACTATTTGATAACCCCTTACTTGTCATAGTTGTATTATAGCATGCACCAGTTTGCATTGGTTTTTAAATAACTATTGATCCTATTTTAAAATGCTAGTGTGGGTAACTGAGTTTGAGTTGTATGTGATATATGTCATTGAGTTGAGATCTATGTGTTACTATATTATCTATATAGACTAAGTCGTCACTTGAGGACAAGAAATAATTTTAAGTTGATGGTGTTGTTGTGCTGCCCAAATACAGCACATTTGATGCTTAAAACTTAGGATTTTATGTGTTCTCAATACGATATTTGTGAGTTTTATGTGTTTTTATGTTTAGATTTGCAGGATTACAGGTTGGCCATGATTTAGGGTAAAATTCCAGAAGTTGCTGGTTTTTGATGACTTATGAGACCCTCTATAGATCGTAGAGCATTCCACGAGTCATAGAGGGGGTCTCGTGAAAAATTCCAGTGAAGAATGATTTCTGAAGATCAGCTTGATGAGATATTCTTATGAGGCATCGAGCATTCTATGAATCGTATTACAGGTTTGATGAGGATTTCTAGTGCAGGACAATTTGATGAAGTTGAAGCCTACGAACATATAGTATGAGTCATAGATCAGTTTACGAGCCATGAATTTGTATCATAGAAGAGAAGTCCAGAATTCCAAGAGCTAACTATGAGACCCTGACTATGAGTTGTAGAAGACACTATGAGTCGTAGAGATCTTTTGTGGAGTTTGCCAACCAGTTTTTCTATTTTATTTAGGATTTAACTATAATTGCTATAAATAGTACTTTTAGGTTATATTTTTAAAGGACAATGTCATTATTCAGTAGTTTTAGGGTTTGTACTTGGAGAACTCAATACTTAGAAGAGAATATTGTGAGAAAACACTTGTGGGTAAATTTTATCTTCAACTTCTGATTCTTATCAATCTTGGATTTGCTTGATTTCTATTCAATTGTGTAAGTGTTTAATTATGTTTTCTCAATTCATAATTTCTTAATCTACACATAGCATGAGTAGCTAAATCTACAACTAAGGTTGTGGGAACTATGAAAAACTAACAAAGTAAACCCGAATAATTTATAATTCTTGGATTTAGTATAAGCATGTCTTAATCAATTCTCTTATTTTGTATGTTTTCTAGTGGTGACAAACATTAGAACCTGCCTAGTGTTACTGACTGGACCATAGTAATAATGAATAGGAAAAGAGATTGATTAATAGGATTTGATTGATGTATTCTCATCTAATCAACTGTACTAGGACTTATAGGTAATGGTTAGTATTGTAGACTATAGAGATGGGCCAAGTCCTATAGTGAAATTTGCCTCTAACCTTTAACCAAAGGACTTGGTGAACTTAAATTATCGTCCTGCATTCATTACACTAGATAAGAACTGGGTTATCCGATGATATTAAGTTGAGGAATCATGGAGAACACAATACCCTAGTTGCTCTCTATTATTGATTGTCTTTTGTGATAGTTTAGTTTATTTTCTTATTGATTATTGCAATCCCTCGCCCCTTCTGGGAATTGAGTTGTTTAACTACTTGGATTGCTTTATGGTGAATTTATCTTGAGTTTATGTATTCCCAATGGGTTTGACTCTAACCTTGGTTAGGTTTTATATCTTAACAACTACCATTTTATCCTCAAAAAGGAGGCAAAATCAATAATATCTTACTTGTTATAGTTGTGTTGTCACATGTACCTGTTTGCATTAGTTTGCTAAATAGCTATCCAATCCTGTTCGGAAGGTTTGTGTGGGTATCTGAGTCTGAGATTTATGTGATATATACCATTGAGTTGAGGACTGTGTGTTACTGTATTGTCATATAGATTGAGTCCGTCGCTTGAGGACATGAAATAATTTTAAATTAAGGGTGTCTATGTGCTACCAAAATACAGTACTTTTGATGCTTAAAACTTAGAATTTTGTATGTTCTCAATGCGATGTTAGTGGGTTTTACATATTATAATGTTTATGTTTGCAGAATTATAGATTAGCCATGATTTTGGGAAAAGCTACAGAAGCTGCTGTAGATTTGTTGTTATACGAGACCCTCTACGGTTCGTAGGGGGTTTCGTGCCCTGAGGATCAGAAAAGTGGACTTGCAGGAATGTTATCAGATGAAACTCCCTTTATGGGTTATAAACAACTTTATGAGTCATAGAGGGGTGTCGTAGAGTTGAAGTTAAAAATTCCAAAAGCTGAATATAAGACCTCGACTACAGTGCATAAACCTCAATACGGGTCATAAAGATCTTTTGTATGGCGTGCCAACCAGTTCTCCTTTTCTTTAAGACTTGACTTTAATTATTATAAATAGGTTTTTCAGGTTATTTTTCATAAGTTTTTTCCTAGTACTCAGAGAACTCAATATTTTGAGAAAGAAAATTGATAAGAGAGTCTTTGAGAACACTTGTAGTTGAATTTGACCTTTATGCTTGTGATTTTCATTGAAGTTTGATTGCTTGTTCTTAAATCTATTGTTTAAGTATTCAATTATGACTTCTCAATTCATAATTGTTGCATCTACACATAGAATGAGAAGCTAAATCCACACAGGGTTGTGGGAACCATGAAGAACTAATGCAGTAAAACCGAGTAATTCACAATTCTTGGAAGGTGTATATACATGTATTAATTAACTCTCTTTGTTTTGCATGTTTTCTAGTGGTGGACAACATAAGAACTTGCCTAGTGCTACCAACTATACCAAGGTAGTAATGAATAGGAAAAGATATTAATTAACAAAATTCAATTGATATGTTCTCGTCTAATCAACCAAACTAGGCCGAGGGAAGGTTGTATTGGGACTAATAGGTAATGGTTAGT
Organism: Solanum virginianum; assembly: GCA_000787875.1. Lineage (NCBI taxonomy): Eukaryota > Viridiplantae > Streptophyta > Magnoliopsida > Solanales > Solanaceae > Solanum > Solanum virginianum. The sequence continues at coordinate 80,323 of DF358087.1, read as the reverse complement.
AATGCACACTATGGAGATGTGCCAAGTCACATAGTGAAATTCACCTCTCACCTTTTACCAAAGGGCTTGGTGAACTTAAATTACCATCCTGCATGTATACACTAGACAGGAATTAGGTTATACGGTGATACTGAGTTGGGGAATCATGGGGAACACAATACTCTAGTTTCTCTCCATTAAATGAGTTTTCTCATGTAATAGTTAGTTTTATTTTCTTAATGATTATTGCAAACTCCCTCCCCTCTTAGGGAATTAAGTTGGTTAACCATTCGGATTGCAAATTGGTGAATTTTCTTGAGTGTATGTATTTCCTGTGGGATCAACCCTAACCTTTGTTAGGTTCTATATCTTGACAGTGATCATTTTATCCTCTAAAAAGGACGTGTAATGTGGGTGACATCACAGAGTATCATAAACTATCTTGTGGTCAAGGACACTCCTTAAACATTTGGTGAACTGCTCCCAAGTAGTACTGATTTAATCACCAGGAAGTTACTCAAAGTTATTGATCTAGTCCTTCAACTTGAGCTTCTTTAATCTAGGGAAGTACCTCCAAAAAGGCCTTCTGCAAGTCTATCCAGCTAGTGATCAAACTCTGTGGCAGCTCAGATAGCCATAATGTGTATTACTCATTAGAGACAATGGGAAGACACGAACTCTCACAACATCTATAGATAGATTTTGTGTTCTCATCACACTCTTGTAGACGAATTCCACATTATGAAGGTGTCTATGAGGATCCTCTGATGATTAGCCCACAAATAGCCCATGGTTCTGCATCATCTGAAGTAACCACTCAAGACTTTGAACTTTACGTTTGTCGGTAGTAGTGGAAACACAATAGCTCCAGTCATCTCCATAGCCATAGAAGTCAGCCTGTATTTATTCCACTAGTAATCATTAGCATTAAAATCCTGAGGATATGAAGCAATGTCCTCAAGAGAATGTGGGCCCTCATTATGAAGAAAAAAGTGGAATAAAATCCCAGTTACCTCCTCAACTGTGTATCGATCGAAAGGGTGGGTTCTAATTCTTAGCATCCTCATTGTTGTTCCTATTCAGAGCTGCATTGGCTACCTTGTTGGTGTTATCTTGGGACATCTCCTCAACGTTTTGTGGATCTTTTGGTCAAACGGAATTAATAGATTCCCTTGACTTTGGTTGTTGGGCATATACTATACTTACACCCTGAAAAGGAACAAAAACAACAAACAAAAGTAAAATATGGGAAATAAGGATTAACACCCAAATTACTATGAATCAACTAAATCTAGTTGTATTCCTTGGAACGGTACCAAAATCTTGATGTCGCCTAAGTTACACCTTCTTTCAAAGAATAAAGTGATTGTTGTCAAATACGAGACCCTCTACGGTTCGTAGGGGGAACGGTACCAAAATCTTGATGTCGCCTAAGTTACACCTTCTTTCAAAGAATAAAGTGATTGTTGTCAAGATATAGAATCTAACCAAGGTTAGGATCGAACTCACAGGGAATACGTAGACCCAAGAGAATTCAATGATCATAATTCGAATGGTTAAACAACTTACTTCCCCAAAGAGGGGGTTTGCAATAATCAATGGACAATAAAACTAAACTACCTAACATAAGAGAGAAACTAATATGGAGAGAAAGTAGTGTATTATGTTACCCATGATTCCCTAACTCAGTATCACAGGATAACCTAATTCTTTTCTAGTGTATAGCATGTAGGACGGTAAGTTATGTTCACTAAGCCTTTTGGTTAAAGGTGAGAGGAAAATTTTCTGTTAAAACCCGTATTTTGGTACATTAGAACCATTATGAAATTTGGGACTAATGTGGCATTATTGGGAAGTTTGGGACTCAAGTAGATTTTTTTAAAACTTGGGTTGTTAGGACTCGTATGTCCTTAAGTGGTTTGATTAGAAAAAGTTTGGGGACCGAAGTGTAATTTCTAAGACTTGAAGTCTAGAAAGAAAATAAGTGTGCCCCACTTTAAATGTATCATGCTCTAATTAGCACAAGTGTTTCG
>DF358087.1:31430-68202 GCA_000787875.1 Solanum virginianum | reverse complement strand
AGTGGCTATGTAGGGCAGCATATAAACACATGAAAGAGTAAAGATACGGTTACTAATTGTGTCGGAGTTGGTAAGTGTCTTTATGTACCAATAAGGAATATATGTTTCATGCCAAGTGATAGGAAATCAAATAGCCTTACATACCTCGTCGTACGACCTTGCTTTTACCTTGGAATAACCTTCTCTTCCTCAAAATGTTTAGCTACAACAAGCAATTATTAAAACTAGCATTAGAGGCCAATAGACACATCTTAAACACCCAATTTCATATAGAAACAACACCCGGGCAGCAAGCATGCAACTACAATCCCGAGCATGTTTTCCTACTGTTTTGCCTTTAATTGCATTTCCTAATGTACATTAACATCCACACATTATATAAAGCCTATATTAGCATCACACTAGCCTCATAACAGTCCACAAAACAGGGCACATGACAATTCTAGGCAACAAACAAACGGACAGCATAACGTTACACCACCGTTTCAGCCCTATAACAGTCCACAAAATAGGACACAAAACAATTCTATACAGCATACAAACGGACAGCATAACGTTACATCTTTTCGCTACCTTTTGATGTTGGGAATTCCAAACCTATCCCAACTTTAACCAAACTATTCCTCACACATTTACACATACTATCAGACTTCAAATAGTCTCAGCAAAGTACCAGATCAACAATGAAAATGTGGGGCAATAGCTATGTATATATCAGCCCACAAATTCCAATCAAGAACACAATTGCGACAACACATTAGACCTTACTGTTGCGGACTGTAAAATCAACCAAACAGCCAGATTATACCACTTCCAATCTATCCTTTGTTAATTACATAAGTAATACTTCATACTAAAGCAAACCAAGAAGAGAAACAACTTATAATCAATAAGAAAAGTACACAGCAACATCAACAACACATTCTGTCCAGAAATTTCAGCATCAATACAACCAACATACCCTCTTGTTTTTCATAGGGAAACCATACCAAACATATGACTAAACCTACTTAACTTTACCCTCACATGTAGTACTTGCGAAAGAAGCCTTAAGGTCACTTGAAGCTGCTTGGAAAACCAACAAAACGTTGAGAGGAAATTTGGAGAGCAATCTGTTTTTTCTTATGTTCAAAGTGTAATGACTTGTGGGAGCTGCTTTGGTCCCCTTTTAGAGAGATATTTGGCCGACTTACTAAGGCTTTCTTAGCCTTACATGCTAATCTGGTGATACAGCTAGTTGACCCATTTCACTTGGGCCTTATTGTTCACCTGCTAGCTTTCTAAGTCCTACAAGCACCTCAATTGTTATCCTTTGTTCAGTGTCTTAGTCCCCTTAACTCGATGCAACTCATGTATATGCATAACTTTCTTAAACTTTAGATACACACGACGCCCTTTAATGCGAGATGCAAACACTTTTAAAATTGGCACTAATTTGAAAGTCCATATCATGTTTCATATGTGTAGTACCAATACTTATAGTGAGTGTGTGGAGTGTTACAGCCTGCAGATATATATATATATATGCTGTGTATGTTGGGTTTTTCTGCATGTAGGATTTGGGTTAGTCTGTAAAATAGAGGAAACTGTGTTGAAATTTCTATAAAAATAATACATTGATTATAATTTAGTTTGGTATTCGGATTTGGGTGCCCCAATCGGGCACTAGTCACGGCCCATGAGGTTGGGTTGTGACACTTTTTACCAAAATAGACTACACCTTTCATTGGATAAACCATCAAATAAACCCAATCACCCATTTGGAATTCTAGGTCTCTTCTTCTTACATAAGCATAGGATTTTTAACGACTTTGGGTTGTCCTCAAGATCTCCCTAATCATCTTAACCTTGTCAAGAACTTCCATAACCAGATTTGACCACAATAAAGCCACCTCTCCAACCTCAAACCAACCAACCGGTGATCTACAATGTCTTCCATGAAGAGCCTCAAAAGGAGTCATACCGATGAGAGTGATAGCTATTGTTGTAGGCAAACTCAATAAACCAACCAACCGGTGATCTATAACGTCTCCCATAATGAGCCTGAAAAGGAGCTATATCGATGCTAGAGTGATAGCTATTTTTGTAGGCAAATTTAATCAATGGAAGATGGTCACCCCAACTACCTTTAAGCTCCAAGACACAAGCCCTAAGCATATCCAACCTTGCATACTCTTCAGCCCCATATGTAGTCTTGACCGGTAGAAAGTGAGACGGTTTCGTCATCTTATCAACCACCACCCATATGGAATCAAAACCTTTCCTAGTTTTGTGCAACCCAACCACAAAATTCATATTAATCACCTTCGACTTCCAAGTAGGAATCTCAATATCTTGGGTTAGGACACCCACCCTTTGATGCTCTGCTTTGATTTGTTGACAACTATGGCAATCGGAAACAAATTTAGCAATGTCCCTCTTCATGCCTCCCCACCAATACACATCCCTCAAGTCTCTACAAATTTTGGTGGAACCGAGGTAAATAGAATAAGAAGAGTTATGGACCTCATCAAGAATTCTCTCCCTCAAACCACCAACACATGGCATACACAACCTACCTTAGTATCTTATGGCCCCATCTCCCCCTTGGGAGAAAACCTCTATTTTGCCCTCTTTCACCAAGGCCTTCAATTCAAGTAAGAAGGCATCTAGATCTTGTTTTGCTATCACCTCATCAACCAAAGAAGATTTAGAACCATCAACAACAACAATAACATTACCCATATCTTCCAACCTCACCCCCTATCTAGCCAATCTATGCACATCTCTAGCAATCTCTCTATCACCACCATCCACATGAGCTAGGCTACCATAGACACCCAACTTTAAGGAGTTCTAGCGACCTTCTTTGTCTCAAGTTGAGATCTTTATGTGTGAAGATATATTGAAGGCTCTTATGATCGGTGAAGACATCCACATCCACCCCATGCAAATAATGTCATCAAATCTTTAGTGCAAACACCACAGCTGCTAATTCAAGATCATGGGTAGGGTAGTTCTTTTCATGCACCTTGAGTTCCCTAGAAGCATTGCTATGACCTTACAATTTTGTATTAACACAACCCAAACAAACTCTAGTTATATTATAATACATCATACAACCCTCAAGCCCATCCAATAGTGACAACATAGGAGCAAACACAAGTTTGTCTTTCAATGTTTTGAATCTTCTCTCACATTCATTGGTCCAGACAAACTTAACCTTTTTTTGAGTCAATTTTGTCATAGGGGAAGCAATGAAGGAGAACCCATTCATAAACCTTCTATAGTAACCCATAAGGCCCAAGTAACTCCTAATATACAACGGGGTCAATGGTCTAGGCCAATTCCTAATCACATCAGTCTTCTTAGGATCTACCTTAATGCCTTACCCCGACACCACATGACCGAAGAATGCAACCTCCCCTAACAAAAACTCACACTTGTCATATTTAGCATACACTCTCTCCTCCCTCAATCTTTGCAAGACAAAACTCAAATGGCCTATATGCTCTTCTCTACTATGTGAATAGATCAAAATATCATCAATGAAGACCACAACAAAGGAATTAAGGTAGGGTTTCAAGGCCCTATTCATTAGGTTCGTGAAGATGGTCGGTGTATTAGTCAACCCAAAGGACATCACCACAAATTCATAGTGTCCATATCTAATCCAGAAGTCCATCTTGGGAATATCACACTCCCTCACCCTCACTTGATGGTACCCAGACCAAAGATCAATCGTAGAGAAACCATATCTTGTCTGAAAAGCCATCTTGGAAATATCATACTCCCTCACCCTCTCTTGATGGCACTAGGACCAAAGATCAATCTTATAGAAGAAGCTAGCCCCTTGCAATTGGTCAAACAAGTCATCAATTCTAGGAAGAGGATATCTATTCTTTATGGTGACCCTATTGAGTTGCCGGTAGTCAATGTACATCCTAAGTGCACCATCATTCTTCTTTACAAACAACGCTGGTGTACCCCAAGGTGATTGTCTAGGTCTATAAAACCCTTTTCTAACAAATCTTTCAATTATTCCTTTAACTCCTTCAACTCTATTGGGGCCATACAGTAAGGGAGAATGGAGATAGGTTAAGTGTTGGAAAGGAGCTCTATGCCAAAATCTATCTCCCTTTCGGGAGAAACACCGGGAAGGTCATTTGGGAAGATATCAAGGAACTCACTTACAACCGAAATAGACTCAATGGAAAGGACTTTGAACTCCACATCTTTATCACAAGATGATACAAACATCCCTTGGGAATCAACCTATGGGCTTTAATGCATGAGATAAACCTACCCTTTACTACCACATCATGACTTTCCCATTCAAGGATGGATTCATTTGGGAATTGAAACTTGACCCAACGAGTTCTACAATCAATATAAGCATAGTAAGCATGCAGCCAATCCACCCTAAGAATAGTATTAAAATCAACCACATCTAATTCAACAAGATCAAAAGGTAGGATTTTATGCAAGATGCAAATCGGACCATTTTTATACACCCTCTTAGTAAGAATAGATGTACCAATAGGAGTAGACACTTCATACGACTCATGCAACAACTTCGACTCAACATGGAACTTTTTAGCAACAAAGGGGGTAACAAAGGAAAGGGTGGCACCCGGATCAATCAAAGCATATATATCAAGATCAAAGATTATCAACATACTGGTGACAACATTAGGAACCTCACCAACCCCTTGCCTCCCATGTAGAGCATAAAACTTGTTGTGCCTGCGGGCACCACCTTGGGGACCACCTCTACCTAATGGGACTGCATTTGCACCCCAAAACTTGCCACGATTTCTTGGACAATCTACTTTTTTGTGACCAAGCTCCCCACAACCATAGGATGCACTAGTACCCTTCAAACACGAGCTATCATGATTCTTCCCACATCTAGAGCACATATCATTAGGAGGCACACCACAAATACCTTGACGTCTAGGGAAGTCATTGGCAACCTCCCTATTTGTAGCATGAGGAGGCCTTTGACCTTGTGGGAGTCTAACACCCTTGTGAAACTTGCCCACAAAATGAGCCCTCTTGGCCTCATGGCCCCTTCTTTTTCTGAACTTCTCTTCTTCTATTCACTCAGCATATGTCATCAACTAAGATAAGTCCATATCACTAATAAGCAAGGTAGACCGGCATTCTTCACTTACCAAGTCAACAACCCCCATAACAAATTTATTCATCTTAACCTAAGATCAGCCACTAAGTGATAAGCATACTTTGAAAGTTGATTAAATTTGAGTGCATAATCCCTCACACTCATGGAACCTTATTTCAAGTTCATAAATTCAACAAACTTTTCTTCCCTAAGAAAAAAAGGAAGAACCGATTAAGGAAGGCCAATTTGAATTCCTCCCAAAGCACTATATAGCCATTACCCTTCTCACCCTTCCATTGATCAAACCAAATTTGGGCTACCCCCCTAAGTTGGTACGCCAGCAACTTCGCTTTCTCATTTGGGCAACATCCATGATAGATAAGATTTTGTAGACCTCATCGATAAACTCTTATTGATCTTTATCCACCTTTGACCCATGGAAAGCTAGAGGATTCATCCTCATGAAATCTCTTAACCTAGTTACTGGGGTAGTAGCATGAGGGGCTTGGGCCCCTTGTTGGACTTGGTTGGCCACCACTTGGGCAAGCATAGTAATAGTATCTCGGAGCTCACCATTGGTAGGTTGCTCTTCGGGAGTTTGGGCATGCCTTCCTCTATTGTTTGGCATGAGATAGCATAGCAAAGAACAATTATTAGGGGGGAAAACTTATCACAACTCTATAGCATGACTTAGAACCTGAAGAAGGGAAACATTTCCTAAAATGTTTACTACTCATAGTCATGGCATGCTTCATAATCATGAATAGGACTCTAACCAATGCAGTGTGTTGGACTTTGAGGATCTAATAACCTAGTGCTCTAATACCAAGTTTGTCATGATTTAGGCCTAGGGCCTAGATGTAACACGACAAATGGAGAACCCAAAGGAACCCCAGACAAGTCTCTTAACTTGTCATTACACATCCTTGATTTTGAAAGCATATAAAAGACATATAAAATAAGAATAGGGGAAATGGGGCTAAGGGAAGGATTGCATAAACATCATAATCAAGAGACAAGAGTCAAAGCTCATACATAGATACACAACATATCCAAAAAGCACCTCAATACATAGATAGAGCGGGGGCCAAGACAAAGCTACCTGGCTCACCCTCATAGTCAATAGAACATAAGAAAGTGTCCTAATACAAATCAAGAGGAAGAACATAAACTAAGGTCCCCGAAGTGGAGGACTTACCAATAAGCTTGGAATAGCATCGTTTAACCATGTGGAGGAGGAGGATGATCAACCTGAGTACCAGTTCCTAAATGGTGATATCATGTAGGAAAGAGTATGTCTTAGTATGTTTGAATATACTAAGTATGTGGGGTGCAATGCACAATAGATAAGCTTCATAATCAACATGTATTATAATAGACAATAGGCATGGGATAGCAATATGACATGAATGATCAATGCATATGTAAAACATATTTAAGTAACTCATGCTCATATATGATATCATATGTGAAGAATAGACCAAGCTATATTTGCAAATATACAACCCTATGGTAGGTTAGTGATGATATTGCCCCATCACTTACTAATCCTCATCTCTGTTGGTGATAATGTTTCCCCATTACCTAGGTGGATGAGTATGAACCCTCATCTCGGTTGATGAGTATAAACCCCCATCTATGTTAGTGATCATGCTGCCCCATCACTAGGTGGAGAAGTACGAACCCTCCCCTCAGTTACTCGGGTTCTTGACCCCCCGAATTGGGAATAGTCTAATACAACACTTTATACAGGATTTATCATAAGCTCTAATGTAATACCTCATATAGGAATAATGATATACATAAGCTCATTTCATCATCATAACATCGTTCATATCATATCTCATGCTTTGGACAATCAATTCAAGAGACCATAACATGACATTTTATCAAACACCTTGGGGGTGTGTAATGGGGGTAAAAGACCATGCAATTTAGAGATGAAATCATGCAAGAAAGTCTATTGTAAAGCCATCAATCAACACCTTGCAACATCCCCAAGACATTCACATCAAAACCCCTCATCAACTCCAACATCAGATCCAAGATCTAGAGCTCAGAATATGCTAAAACAACCACACTTTCATGAACTAAAATTACTGTACAGTAAATTTCTTAATATGTAAGACCCACATGTAGAATCAACTCTAAATCATGCAATATTAGTAAAAAAGAGGCTTAGGTACCATGGCTGAAAGGACCCAATAGTTCACCACCACATACCTTAGCTTCGGAGAAGTTCTTGGTGAAGGTTAAAGATGGAGGCTTGAAGCTTGAAGAGAATCCTTAGTTCTGGATGAGTGTTTTGTCTTGAAATTTGGAGCAAATATATGGCTAAGTAGGTTGAAGATGGAGGCTTGAAGCTTAAAAAGAATCCTTAGTTCCGGATGAGGATTTTGAGTCTTGAAATTTGGAGTGAAAATATGGTTAAGTATTTTGGGGAGTATTGGGAAATGTTTAGGATGATATAAGGATGAAATTTGACTAAGTGTAGATAAAAACACGTTTGGAAAATTTGGGTGCAACACTTACAATATTTTGGACCGCACAGGAAAACACTGCCAGCAAAATACATATCTCTATGTCACGGAGAGGACATAGAGAGGAATTTACACTAAAGAGCACCTTGGGTATTGTGAAAACCTCTTTTGAATTCTTCACTAAAAATTTATAATTGGTAATTTTTTGCTCTTAAATCGAAGTTAGACCTTTTTTCACCCAATTTTTACCACCCTGATCATAAATATGAAGTCAAATTTTTGAAATAACACATTAATTTTTAGATATATGGAAATTAAAATTTTGTGCATTTCAAGGCATATTCTTGGGCACTTTTTGGGGTCGTTTCATTTTAAGTCGAATTGAGGAAGTCACAACCTTAAACAAAGTGAAAGAAGTGAGGTGCTTGTAGGACTTAGGAAGCTAGCAGGTTAGTGACCTACTTGCTTATCTTAAATTTACTAGCTAGATGGTGATGAGGCCCGATGCTAAATTTGTCCAAGTTTGATAAATAATAAACTCCAAATTTAGGGTGTAATTTTGGCCCATATTTTATCTTCACAAACAGACAATATTTCTTCCCAAAAAGAATAGAAAAAGAGCCCAAAGACATCACTATTCACTTGATCATTTGTGGCCAAAACTAAGTAAAGAGAAAGGAGAAAAATAGGCAGCAATGGCCCATCAATTTGAAACCCCTTAAGGCTTAAGTGAAAGAGGCAAGAAGTTGCATAACAAGCTTAATAAATTAAGTCTAATAATTCAAAAGTAATTTAGGTAAGAGGCCTTTTTAAAAAGGAATAGAAACAACTCCCTAAAGTCATTTCAACTTGGATAAAAAAATATGCATTTCTAGGTTACTTTGTGCTCTCTTTCAACTTATACAAAGTAGCCATTACAACCTCACTAGGGTTCCAAAAGTAGACCTAATCCTTGAAGTTAAAGGTAAGTAAAGAAACTTGTATACATAATATGGTTTGTTTATGATAAACAAGAGAAATAAGCTAATCCTACTTGTGCTAGAAATTTAGACAACATGTGTTCTAAGGAATGTTGTACACTTTTATTGTTTATTAAGAGGCTTTTCTCTTCTTTTTGGCAGGATTATGTATTAAGACTTGTGTGTTCAACAAGGTTTAGTTTGGTAGTGATGTAACCAGGCTACTTCACCACTGTTGCAGTCTGCAAACATGACTTATTATAGGATATCTTAATTGTACTCTTAGAAGAAACTTGTGGGCTGATGATTAGGGGTTATTGTTTCATGACCTCCACCTACTTTGGGACTATTTGTTATCTATTATAATACTGGTTTTATGTGTAAAATATTGGATATAGTTTGGTTAATGTTAAAAGAGGTTCGGGATTGTTGATGTCAAAATGTAGCGAGAATACATAATGTGATGCTGCCTATTTGTATATTGTGTAGAATTGTTATGTATTGTATTTTATAGGAAGAGTAGTATCTATCTTAGAGAATTAGTATGGATTCATGTCAGGGCGGTCAACTATTGAAGCGATTCATCTTGTTTGGAGGTTACTGGAAAAATATAGGGACAGTGAGAAGGACCTTCATATGGTGTTCATCGATCTTGAGAAAGCATATGACAAAGTCCCAAGGGATGTCTTATGGAGGTGTCTAGAGATGAAAGGTATCCCATTGGCATATATCAGGGCGATTATGGATATGTACGATGGAGCCAAAACTCGGGTAAGAACGGTGGGAGGACACTCAGAGTATTTTCTTGTTGAGATGGGACTCCATCAAGGATCTGTGTTTAGCCCTTTCTTGTTTGCCTTGGTGATGGATGAGCTAACGCGATCTATCCAGGAGGAGGTACTATGGTGTATGCTATTTGCAAATGACATAGTATTGATTCATGAGACTCGGACTAAAGTTAATGATAGGTTAGAGGCCTGGAGATACGCCTTGGAGTCCAAAGGATTCAAATTGAGCAGGACCAAAACTTAATACTTGAAGTGCAAATTCAGCGTTAAGAGGGATGAAGCAAACTGTGATATGAGGCTTGCCACTCTATCGATCCCCAAGAGGGAAAACTTTAATTATCTAGGGTTCATCATCTAAAATAGTGGCAATATCGATGATGATGTCACACATCATATTAGGGCAGTAAGGACTAAATAGAGGCTTGCTTCTGGAGTATTATGTGATTAAAAGATACCACCTAAATTCAAAGATAAGTTTTACAGATTGGTGGTTAGACCAAATTTGCTGTATGGGGTGGAAAGTTAGCTAATCAAAAATGCACATGTCTAAAAGATGCATGTTGCAGAGAAGAGGATGTTGAGATAGATGTGCGGTCACACCAGGAGTGACAAGGTTAGGAATGAGACCATTCGAGAGAAGCTAGAAGTGGCTCCAGTGGCTGATAAGATGAGGGAAGCGAGACTGTGATGGTTTGGACATATGCAGAGAAGGACTATCGATGCTCCTATTAGGAGGTGCGAGAGGTTGGTCTTAGGACCTACACAGAGGGTCAGAGGTAGACCAAAGAAGTACTGGGGGGAGGTGATCAGACATGATATGGCAGAACTTGATCTCACTGAGGACATGACCCTACATAGAAAGAAGTGGAGGTCACGAATTAGAGTAGTAAGCTAATTGGTAGGGTCAGGTTGATGCATAGCCTTGGGGTATAGTAGGGTTTGGTGGAGGACATGTTTTTTTATATCATATGTTCTCATTATCTGTCATATATGTGCTAGTTTTTTTCATATTTACATAATGCCATATGCTATTCATTATTAGTCGCTCCTTCTGTTCCCTTACCTTTCCTTTTTATCATATCTAGTCCTTTTTGCTTATGGGTTTTGAGATAAGGGTTCCTAGAAAATAGCCTCTCTACTTCTATGAGATAGTGGTAAGGTCTGGATACATTCTACCCTCCCCAGACCCCACTTGTGGGATTTTACTGGGCATGTTATTATTGTTGTTGTTGATGTTATGCTTTGTGGGATGTTGTGAGAATGTGATGGCACTAAATCAGGCTGTACATAAGATGTATATCAGAATGTGTATTAAAAAATATGATTAGAGGCGAAAAGATTAAAAGAATATGCTCTGGTCGATAATTGGTCGCTTGCTGCCCGTGTGTTATTTTTTATAAGATTGGACTGCCAAGATGTATCTATTGGCTACTAATACTAGTTTTACCACCTACTATATTGTAGATAAATAGTTTGAGGAAAGGAAGGTTAATTTGAGGTAATAGCGAGGTCGTACAACGAGGTATGTAAGGCTACTTAATTTCGTATTATTTAGCATGAAGCCTAAATCCTTTCTTGGAAAATAAAGGCACTTACCAACTCGGACATGACTAATAACCATGTCTTCACTCTTTCACATGTTCATATCCTCCCATACACAGTCATCTTCAAATCTACATACATACTTGGGTACAAAGATACCTGAGTTCCCTTTTGCTAAATAAAGTTGATGAGTTGTTTCATCTCCTACACATTTCATTATTTAAGTAACCTACTCTTTTCATTATGGTATAGTTTTGTATAGTTCTTTACATGTCACATGCTATATCTATGGTCCTATAGCTCCAATATTATGACTATCCAAGAATCATCTCAAAAGTAATTGAAAGATAAAGTAAGTTGCTTATTGATGGGTGGTAGCCCTAGGGGTGGAAGAATCACCTAACAGGGGTCGATCTCATTACCTGGGAGGTATCCCATGGGTGAAAGGAAAGCCTAGCATGGGTTGATCCCGATATTGATTTACCACTAATCATCTGGTCATTTATATTACATATTGTGCACAGATTATACAGTACAGAAAGGTAAAGTAATAAAAAGGACAAAAAATATATGATTCCACAGTATGACTAAAGGTGGTCTCCTATTCTCACACCAGTGCATGATTTCATTTGAGTTTTTACTTCATATACAGTATTTCCTACCTTACATATTCAGTACATTATCTCATATTGACGTCTCTTATGGGGGACCTAAATTTCATGTTGCAGTTACAGGTACTAGTAAATCTCCCCCGTAGGAGTACAAGATATCCAACTACTTTTACCAAGCTACAGGTTGCTTCGAGGCTTTGTGTGTTTTCTAGAGCTTATATTTATATATTGTATAGTTAGTCAAGGTGGGGCCTATCCCGATATCAAATATTTTTCCTTATCTAGAGGCTTTGTAGTCAATGTCAAGTAAAGTATGCTCATGTCTCGTACTTCAGACATTGTAGCTCTAACAGCCTAGTCATATGTTTTTCCTTTTGGCTTATTATTACTGCATACCTTCTTGAATGCAGATTGAATGTGGGAACCCCTAATAATATGTATAGAAAGTGCATGGATATAAGTTGGTTCTCCCGAACCTTATCGGTAACGGGTGTCAGTCCGCCTTAGTAAGACTTTGGGCGTGACAAAAGTGGTATCAGAGCGGGTCATCCTAGGGAGTCTCCAAGATCGTTTCTATGTAGAGTCTTGTGTATGGATGTGTTGCATGCCACATTTACAAGCAGGAGGCTACATGATATTTAAGAGTTGTCATTTTCTTTTCAGTTTTTAGATCATGCCATAGAGCCAAGTGTTATAGGTGGATTGTGTCTAACCTCTAAATTATTTTGTACAGTAAGTATACCAGAGATAAGGAGAAGTAAAGGCAAAGGAAAGGAAGTGGAAGTGGTGGTTGGTATACCCCGTCGAGAGCGACAAAAATATGAGGCTCAAGATGAGTACGTATCACAGACATCTCCAACTCCTCTAGCCCCTAATGGACCAGGAAGTAGTGAAATTCCCCCCAGAACCACCTATCAATACTACTATGCAGGATTTGAGAAATGCAGTCCAACTATTGTCTTGTATAGTTGTTGGCCAAGGTCAAAGATAGGAAGGTCTAGTTATAGGTGCAGGTGGTGCGAATAGGGTAGTTAGTACGAGGATACGTGACTTCCTTAATTTGGACACCCCATCCTTCACCGGGTCAGATCCTAATGAAGATTGCCAAGACTTTGTTGACCACATTCAATGCACTTTAGATGTTATGCATGTGAGTGGTACAAAAGTTGTTGAGCTAGCAGCATATAGATTGAAGGGTATGGCTATATTGTGGTATGAAGCTTGGAAGCAATCCAAGGATATAGGTGCATCTCCAACTACTTGGAAAGAGTTCAAAGAGTCATTTCTTGACCATTACTTTCCATTGGAGATCTGAGAGGCCTGTGCAGATTAGTTTTTGAATCTCCACCAAGGGAATATGAGAATGAGGGAGTATAGTCTTCAGTTTTAATTCCCTGGCCAGGTATGCTCCTAATGTAGTTGCCACTATGGTAGATAGATTTCATCAATATGTGGATAGATTGGATACGTAGCTGGTTAGAGACTATACCATTACTTCCTTAAATAAACACATAGATATACCGAGGATGCAAGCTTTTGCACAGAAACTGGAGGATCAGAGGCAAAAGAGAAGGAACAAGAGTTAGAAAGGGGGTAGTCCAAGAGGGCCAGATCTACAGGGTAATTTATGCCATATCAAGGTGAGCTTAGGCCTTAGTTTTCTAATAGACTTCCTAGGCCATCATACTCCTACTCTGTAGCTAGTGCTCCACCATAACTTCAAGGGTCTAGAAGTAATTTGTTTGGTCCAAGAAGTGAAGGACAAGGTGCACAGATAATGAGATATTCGGTAAGCCAACAAATGACTCCTAGGCAGCCTTGCAAATAATGTGGGAGAAGTCATTTAGGTACATGTCATGTTGGGACAGATGCTTGTTATTGGTGCAGTGCACTAGGGCATATGATTAGAGATTGCCCGAGGAGACATATGGGTGATATAGCATAATCTACTGGGTTAGCTATTGCATCATCATCATCAGTCCCTCCATTAGGTAGGGGTCAAAAATCAACTACAGGTCGTGGTAGAGGTTTTAGAGAGGTAGCTAGCTCTAGTGCAGTCCAGAATCGGACTTATGCTCTGGAGAGTTGGCAAAATTTAGAATCTTTACCCGACGTGGTCACAGGTACATTGTCCATCTTTTTATATATTGTATATACATTAATTAACCCTAGTTTTACACTATCATACATCACTCCACTGGTTGTTAGGAAGCTTAAGAGAACACCCAAATTATTGAACAAACCATTTGAAGTATCTATACTAACCGGTGAATCTATTAAGGCTAGAAGGGTTTATTATGAATGTGTAGTAACTGTTTATGATTGTGACACATTGGCTAACCTTATTGAGCTAGAAATGGTGGAATTCGATGTTATAATGGGCATGGATTGGTTAGCTTCTTGTTATGCCACCATGGATTGCCGAACTAAAATACCTAAAAAAGATGACACCTTGAGAATGTGTATTGACTATCGATAATTGCATAGGGTGACAATTAAGAACAAATACACGCTCCCTAGGATTGATAATTTATTTGATCAGTTACTGGGTGCCAAATGGTTTTCAAAAATTGATTTGAGATCAGGTTATCACCAAGTGAGGGTGAAGGAGAAAGACATACTAAGACAGCTTTTAGAACACGCTATGGTCACTTTGAATTTCTTGTTAGGTCATTTGGGTTAAAAAAATGCACCAGTAGTTTTTATGGATCTGATGAACAGGGTATTCAAGTCATACTTGGATGTGTTAGTGATAGTATTTATAGATGATATTTTGGTATATTCAAGATTAGAAGTGGACCATCCAAATCACTTACGACAGGTGTTACAAGTTCTTCGTGATCGGTAATTGTACCCAAGTTTTCTAAATGTGAGTTTTGGTTGAAATCAGTGGTATTTTTGGGTCATATTGATTATGATGAGGGAATAAGGGTTGATTCACAAAAGATAGAGTCTGTGAAAGATTGGCCAAGGCCAATAACAAAAATGGAACTTCCGAGCTTCCTAGGTTTGGCAGGTTATTACAGAAGGTTTGTTGAAGGTTTTTCTTCTATTTTTACACCTCTAACAAAGTTGACACATAAGGCAATTAAGTTCTAATGGAATGATGCATATGAAAGGAGCTTCCAAGAGTTGAAAAATAAGCTAACTTCTGTATCTATGCTAGTACTTCGAGAAGGCACCAAGAGGTATGTTGTGTATTCTGATGCTTTAGGAGTTGGCTTAGGGTTTGTACTGACATAGCATGGTAGGGTAATTGCTTATGCCTCTAGAAAACTACGACTGCATGAGAAAAACTACCCAATACATGACCTTGAGTTAGCTGTAGTTGTGTTTACTCTGAAAATATGGTGCCACTATCTGTATGGGGTTCGCGTTGGCATATATACTGATCATAAATTGTAGTACATCTTTAAGAAGAAAGACCTAAACTTAAGGCAGCGAAGATGGCTAGATCTAATAAAAGATTATGACGCTGATATACTATACCATCTGGGGAAAGCAAATGTGGTAGCTGATGCTTTGAGTCATAAGGCAATCACGAATATTGGTGATCAACCCATGGTTAGTCAAGGTGTGTCTAAGGATCTACGTCAACTAGCTATTTTGGGAGTCCACCTTCCTAAAACCCTAAAGGAAGGGCTTGTTATGCATAATTTTGTGGAGACTTCATTGTCATGATGGTGAAAGAAAAATAGTTTGAGGATCCTGTTCTACTATGACTTAAGGGAAAGGTAAGTCAGGGTATGATAAAGGGCTTTGACCTTACACCAACTAGAGTACTTTATTGCCAAAATAGATTATGTGCACCTGATATTAATGAACTAAGAAAGAGGATAATGGAAGAAGCCCATCATTCCAGATATTTCATCCATCCATGATCAACTAAGATGTATTATGACCTAAAGGGAATGTTTTTGCGGGGAGGCATGAAAAAGGACCTTGAAGAATTCGTTGCTCAATGTCTAAATTGCCAACAAGTCAAACTAGAGCACCAAAAGTTGAGAGGTTATGTGCAGTGTATAGAGGTTCCAACATGGAAGTGGGACATAATCAACATGGATTTGGTTACTGGATTGCCTTGCTCATTTCAAAAGTTTGACTCCATATGTGTAATAGTTGATAGATTCACAAAGTCAGCACACTTCTTGCTGGTCAAGAGTGATTATACAGCTGGAGAGTATGCAAAGTTATACCTCAAAGAAATAGTCAGGCTACCTGGGTTCCCAATCTCCATTATATTTGATTGGGTAGCCCAATTGGATGGTTTGAAGTAGGTGAGCCACCTTGCTTAGGCATGATCTAGTACAATAAGTCATGAAATTTAGGGTAATACAACAGCGGCCAGAAACAGTCCAAAGGCATCACAAATTATATGCAAATGCTAGGAGGAGAGGACTGGAATTCTAAGTAGAGGATTGGGTATTTTTAAAGGTGTCTCCAATGAAAGGGGTTATGAGATTTTGTAAGAAAGGAAAACTGAGCCCACATTACATAGGGGCATATAAAATTATTAAGAGGTTCGGGAAAGTAGCATATGAATTAGAGCTACCCCAAGAGCTTTCAATGGTTCATCCAGTTTTTCATGTCTCAAAGCTTCGAAAATATATAGGCTACCCATCTCATATCACTCCAATTGAAGATGTGCAGATTACAGAAGATCTCACCTATCAAGAGGTACCTATTGCTATTCTAGATTGTCAAGTGAAGAAGCTAAGGAATAAAGAAATAACTTTAGTAAAATTACTTTGGAGGAACCAACAAGTAGAAAAGATAACATGGGAGGCTGAGGACGCAATGAAATCAAAATACCCTTATTTATTTGAAGATAAAGAGGAAGTGCAACATGCAGATTTGGGGCATTAATAGGTATGTGTGTTCGAGTACTTGTTGTGTTGTCAAAAGTTTTTTTAAGTACAGGTTTGAATATGGTTAAGCTATCTAATTATGCTAACAATCGAGGATGAATGTTCCTAAGGGGGGAGGATGTAACACCCCACATCTTACATGTACTAGTTCTATGCAAATGAAACATAATATGGCTAGGTCAAATTAGCGCCAATTTTTAAAAGTGCTTAAATCACAAATTAGAGGGCGATATATATGTCTAATGCTTAAGGGGTTTGAGGGTATACAAGTTTTATGTTGAATTGAGGAGGTCACAACCTTAACTTATGTGAAAGAAGTGAGGTGCTTGTAGGACTTAGGAAGCTAGTAGGTGAGTCATCTACTAGCTTAAATTTGCTAGCTAGACGGAGACGAGGCCCGGCGCCGAATTAGTCCAAGCCCAATAAAAAATAACTCCAAGTAAAGGTGTAATTTTGGGCTATGTTTTATCTTCATAAATGGACAATATTTTAGCTCAAGAAGAATAGAAAAAGAGCTTAAAGACATCACCTTTCACTTGATCATTTTGGGTGCAAACTAAGTAAAGAAGAAGGAGAAAAATGGGCAGCAAAGACCCATCAATTTGAAACCCCTTAGGGCCCAAGTGAAATGGTCAAGAAGCTGCATCACCAGCTTAATACATTAAGTCTATGAATTTTGAAGTAAGTTGGCGATGTGGTCTTTTTAAAATGGAATGGAAATAGCTCCCTAAAGCCATTTCAACTTGGACAAAAAAATCTGCATTTCTAGGTTACTTTGTGCTCTCTTTCAACTTATACAAAGCAGCCCTTCCAACCTCACAAGGGTTCCTAAAGCAGGCTTAAACCTTGAGGTTAAAGGTAAGCAAAGATAGTTGTGTACTTATTATGGTTTGTTTATGATAAACAAGAGAAATAAGCTAATCTTACTTGTGCTGGAATTTTGGATAACATGTGTTCTAAGGATTGTTGTACACTTTTCTTGTTTATTAGGAGGCTTTTCTCTTCTTGGTTGGCTGGATTATGAAGTAAGACTTATTTTTTTTTACAAGATTTAGTTTGGTAGTGATGTAATTATGCTACTTTACCACTGTTACAGTCCATAAAAATGACTTATTGTAGGATATCTTAATTGTAATCTTAGAAGAAACTTTTGGGCTGATGATCAAGGATTATTGTTTCAGTACCTCCACCTACTTTGGGACTATTTGTGGACTATTGTAAGACTGTTTTTATGAGTAAAAATATTAGATAAAGTTTGCTTAAAGTTGAAATAGCTTCGAGATTGTTGACGTCAAAATGTAGCGAGAATATGTAACGTGATGCTGTCTATTTATATGTTGTGTAGAATTGTTATGTATTGTGCTTTGTGGGCTGTTGTGAGACTGTTATGGCACTAAAACAGGATGCATATGTATATGAGAATGTTTATTAGAAAATATGATTAGAGGCGGAAAGGTTGAAAGAATACGCCCTGGTCGATAATTGCACGTTTGTTGCCCGTGTGTTGTTTTTTTTATAACATTAGACTGCCAAGATATATATATTGGCTGCTAATACTAGTTTTAACACCTATTATATTGTAGATGAATATTTGGAGGAAAGTAAGGTCATTTGAAGGTAATAGCATGGTCGTACAACGAGGTATGTAAGGCTACTTAATTTTGTATTATTTGGCATGAAGCCTAAATCCTTCCTTGGCACATAAAGGCACTTATCAACTCCGACATAACTAATAATCATGTCTTTACTCTTTAACATGTTCACATTCTCCCATACATAGTCATCTTCAAGTCTGTATACATACTTGGGTAGAAAGATACATGAGTTCCTTTTTCCTAAATAAAGTTCATGAGTTGTTTCATCTCCTACGCATTTCATTATTTGTGCAACCTACTCTTTTCATAGTGGTATTGTTTTGTATAGTTCTTTACATCTCACATGCTATATCTATGGTCCTACAGCTCCAATATTATGACTACCAAAAAACTATCTCAAAAGTAATTAAAAGATAAAGTAAGTTGCTTATTGATAGGTGGTAGCCCTAGGGGTGGAAGAATCACCTAGCAGGGCCAATCCCATTACGGGGGGTATCCAGGAGTGAAAGGAAAGCCGAAAGCCTAGCATGGGTCAATCCCAATATTGATTTACCACTGATCAACTGGTCATTTGTATTACATATTATGCACAGATTATATAGTACAGAAAGTTAAAGTAATAAAAAGGACATAAAATACATATTGCACAGTATGACTAAAGGTGGTCTCCTATTCTCACACCAGTGCATGATTTCATTTGAGTTGTTACTTCATATACAGTATTTCCTGTCTTACATATTTAGTACATTATCTAGTACTGACATCCCTTACAGGGGACCTGTATTTCATATTGCAGGTACAGGCACTAGTAAATCTCCCCAGTAGGAGTAGAAGATATCAAACTACTTTTACCGAGCTCCAGGTTGCTTCAGGGCTTTGAGTATAGGTCTAGAGCTTAAATTTTTGTATTGTATAGTTAGTTAAGGTGGGTCCTATCCCAATATCAGATACTTTTCTTTATCTAGAGGCTTTGTAGACAATGTAAACTAAAGTGTGATCATGTCTCGTACTTTAGACATCGTGTCTCCAATGGCCTAGTCATATGCATTTCCTTTTGGCTTGTTATTACTGTTTACCTTCTTGAATGAGTATTGAATGTGGGAACCCCTTAATATGTGAAGGAAGTGCATGGATATAGGTTGTTTCTGCCTAGCCTTATTGGCAACGGGTGCTAGTCCGCCTTAATGGGACTTTGGGCGTAACAAAACTGGCCAGAACATTCATTGTGCTTCATACCTTCTTTCGACACCATACAAACAGATTCAGATTTTCATATAAACATAAAATTCGTAGGTATATTAATTAGCTTTCAAAAACATATTTAAACACTAAAAACATAGCTATATGCAACTAGACATTCCACAATTACTATACACCATAGAATTTAAAAATAGAAGGATAGGGGATTTCTCAACTTTGCTCTAAGGAATTGATTTTATTTGTGTATGTTTGTGAAATATAAGGTTATGAGAGAGTTTATAAGGTTTTTTAAGGTCATCAAACTAACTTACTTTGGGGAAAATTTATTTTATGTCAAAAGCATCTTAAAAGAAATATGGTCCAATAAGGTGGTTGCCCTAATTTTCACTTTTTCCTTCCTTATTTATTTTGTTCATACATAACAATTATTATTAAGGCTTGTTTAATATGTATAATGGCATAAAAGTAAATAAAATGTACTAAAACGAACCCCTCCCTCATTCATTTCTATGATTCAAGAAAATTGATTTCTCTAACAACACAAACTCAAGTCAAAGAGTTGTAAAGTAAGGGTTGGTTTTTATCTTAAGGGAATACCTTTTTAAAAGTGAAATACATTAGTTAACAATAAGGGAATTACAATAATCATACATGAACCCTTGCTTTAACAAAAATGGCTCACAAGAGGTAAAATTCTTGAAATAAGGCTTAATGTTACGACCCAAGCCTAGGGCCTAGATATGATACAGTGAATGGGAACCCGAAGGGACCCAAACAAGCCTCTTAGCATATCAATTACACATTCTTGGTCATGGAAGCAAAGAAAACAACAACAGGAGATAATAAAAGGGAAAACAGGACTAAGAGAAGTCTTTGATATCATAAAAACATAGAGAGTCAAGCTTATAGCATAAATACATCATAATGTTCCAACAATACCTCTAAACATAGAGTAGAGTGGGGGCCAAGAAACTTTCCTGGCTCACCTTCATAATGTCAAATGTTCAACATAAAGAAGTCTTAGAGATAGCAAGAGAAAGTATATAGTCTCCCCAAACTTGAGGACTCACCAAGCTTATCTTCGAATAATCTCCCTAGCCATATGAAGGATTATCAAGAGGAGCCCCGGTCCTTACATTGTGATATCATGTAGGCATAAAGTATGCATTAGTATGTGTGAATGTACTAAGTATGTAGGATGCAATGCAACAAGGCATAAGCCAATATAGTCAAAGTGCATAATCATAGTCAGTAGATAGCATAATTTCAATATGGCATACATGATTAATGCTTGAAGTAAAACATGCTTATAAATCATTCAACTTGCATAGAACATAACGCATATGTAGAAAGATACCTCAACCGACATAGAATAAGACCAAGAGAGCTACAACTTCAAATCCCGATGATTACCCCTCATTAGTAAAGAGGTGGTCTACTAGCCAAGGTAAATCATACTTCACCTTACAGGAACATGACCCATTTTCGAATGAAGTAACCTTCTTTACAGGAACATGACCTATTTCGAAAAGAATTTCATTAAGAAGTTCACTAAATGGATCCACTAGCATAGCAAGGGTATAACATAATCCTATGTTGCCACATAGTTTGAGGAAAGGAGTATGGACCTTTGAAGATTGTCCACGCCGACATCCAATCCATCGGTGCTAGGTCTAATCCCATGAAATACTTGAAATAATCATATCTTTAGTAAATTGTAATGAACATAGAGTCATAACATGAGTAGCTCTTAAACATAATTTCCCTCCAGTGGTGAGCCTAACTTTAAACATGAGAATAGATCATAACCAAACATTACCCTTGCATTAACATCAAAGGCTCATAAGAGGTAAAATCTTGAAAATAGGGCTTAACTTCATACTTTCATAATCGTAGATAATTTCATGAATTCATAACATACTTGATAGCTCATATTCATCATGAAGTCACTTGACTTTTAAAACATGTACATATCTTGAGAATTCATAACTTGGCATTTTATCAAACACTTGGTAGGTGTGTAGAGCTTGTTCAAAATCATGCAATTCAAGAATCAAATTATGTGAGAAAACTCAATGCAAATTAACCCACCAATATATTGTAAAACCCTCATATAAGATACCTTGAAATCAATCATCAAATCTCATAATAGATCATAGTTTCATAGCTCAAAACATACATAGTCTTAATAGACAAAGTCAACTCATAGTATAAGCTTGAGATAGATAAACATGCATATTTAATCAACATTTCATAAAACCCCAACATATTTATTACTTATAATCTGTAATAAAAGATACTCATAGATAATACAACTTGAAAACATGCAATTTTCATAGAATAGAAAGATTGGGCTCCATAGGTGAAAGGACCCAATAGATGAAACCCACATATCTAAATTTGGGGATTCCTTGATGTAGACTTGAAGGAGACTTGAAGATTTAATGGAGTTCTTGAGATCCAGAATTAAGCTTGAGATACTTGAATTTGGATGAAATATTTGGTTAAGTCTTGGAGAGGGTTTTGAGAGTGTCTTGAGTGATATAGAGTTGAAAAATTGCTAAATTTAGGTGTTTTTACGCATAAATGGGTTGGGGCCAAGACCCCAATGCCTTAGGCCAAAAAAAAAAATAAGGAAGTGACAACACTACTCCACGAGAGGTCTGTATCACGGAGCCATCGCGCACAACTTCTGTCACCGAAAATTTTACGAAAATCAATTTTCGCAATGGGTCTTCTAAAATTCGGGTTATACCCATTTCCCACTCAATTTTGCTCCCTGATCAATAATACAAAATCAAATTTTGAGATATATAGAAATTACGATTATGGGTATTTTTGAAGCATATTTTGGGAGTGTTCAATATCTCCCCCTAGGAAATATTCATCCACGAATGTCAAGAAAATGTACATAAGAGAAGTATTCATGAAGAGTTTAGCATGACATGAATACAACAAATGCACATAAATATCACTATTGAAAATCTCAACATGAATTTCAAAATCACTTCAAACTTGTCAACATAAACATGAATGCATGAAAAATGACATAAGGGCTGAAACTTAAGACTTGAAATATAAGGGACTTAAATTAGTACCTTAGGCTTGAGTATAGTGGAGAGATATGGGTATTGCTTTGTCATGTTAGCCTTGGCTTCCCATGTGGCACTGTTAATTTGTTGGTTTCTCCAAAGGACCTTGACGAAAGCTACATCTTTGTTTCTCAACCTCTTCACTTGTCTATCCAAAATCTCCACTAGTACCTTCTCATAAGTCAAATTACCTTTTACCACACCTACAGCATCCAAGGGCACTATGGCATTTGGGTCACCCACACACTTTCTCAACATGGACACATAGAAGACCGGATGAACCATGTCCATCTCCATAGGCAACTCCAACTCATATGCAACCTTACCCACTCTCCTAAAAGTTTTATAAGGACCCACAAACCTTTGGTATAACTTTCCCTTCTTGCTAAACTGGACCACACCCTTCATGGGTGAGACCTTTAAATAGACCCAATCACCAACCTTAAACTTAAGATCCCTTCTCCTCATATTGGAATAGGACTTTTGTCTAGTTGGGTTGTTTTCAATCTCTCCCTAATCAACCTCACCTTTTCCAAGACTTCCATGACCAAATCTAGACCTAGTAAAGTCATTTCTCCAACTTTAAACCACCCAACAGGGAATCTATAATGCGTACCATAAAGGGCTTCAGAAGGAGCCATACCACTGCTTGAGGGGTATCTATTGTTGTAAGCAAACTTGATGAGCGAAAGATGTTCATCCCAATTACCCTTAAACTCCAAAACACAAGCTCTAAGCATATCCTCAGGAGTTTTGATATTCCTCTTGGCTTGGACATCCATTCGAGGGTGAAACTTCTTAATAAGCTTAACCTTGGTACCAAGACCTCTTTGGAAAGACCTCCAAAAGTGATAGGTGAATTGAGCACCACGATCCGAAATGATAGACAAGGGCATCCCATGCAATTTAACCAACTCATGAATGTACAATTTGGCATAATCTTTGGCACCATAAGTAGTTTTGACCGGTAGGAAGTGACCTGACTTTGTCATTCTATCCACAACAACCCAAATAGATCAAAATGCTTTCTAGTCTTAGGCAACCAAACAACAAAATCCATATTGATTTCCTCCCACTTCCATGTAGGAATCTCTACATTTGGGCTAGGCCACCCGGCCTTTGATGTTCAGCTTTTACTTATCGGTAATTGTGATATCCGGATATGACCTTGGCAATGTCTCTCTTCATATCACCCCACTAATACACTTCCCTCAAATCTCTATACATCTTTGTAGAACCGAGGTGAATAGCATAGGAAAAATTATGCTCCTCCTTCAAGATCAATTCATTCAAATCATCCACATTTGGCACACATAATCTATCTTGGTACCTAAGGGCACCATCTTACCCTTGGGAGAAAACCTCCAGTTTATCATCTCTCACCAAGGCCTTCAATTCTAATAAGGCGGAGTCAAGATCTTCTTTTATCTTTACCTCCTCAATCAAAGAAGACTTAGAACCATGAATAACCACTACACCATAATTGTCAACTTCATCCAACCTAACCCCTAATCTAGCCAACCAACCAACCTCTCTAGCCAATTCTTTGCCACCATCATCAGCATGAGCTACGCTACCCATAGACACCCTACATAGAGCATCAACCACAACATTAGCTTTATCGGGGTGATAATGCACACTCATATCATAATATTTAAGGAGCTCTGACAACCTTTTTTGTCTCAAGTAAAGATCCTTTTGGGTAAACATATATTGGAGACTCTTGCGGTCGGTAAAGATATCAACATGAACCCCATACAAGTAGTGATGCCAAATTTTCAAAGGAAATACTATGGCCGCCAATTCAACATCATAGGTGGGATAATTCTTCTCATGTGCCTTAAGTTGTCTAGAGGCATATGCTATCACTTCACCGCTTTGCATCAAAATACACCCCAAACCAATTCTTGAGGCATCACAATACACAACAAACCCTTCTAACCCTTCCAGTAGAGACAAGATAGGAGCAGAGACAAGCTTATCTTTCAAATTCTGGAAACTCTTTTCACATTAATTGGTCCACACAAATTTTTCCTTCTTTTGAGTCAACTTAGTCATGGGAGAAGCAATAGAAAAGAAACTATTTACAAACCCCCGATAATAACCCACCAAACTTAAGAAACTTTTAATATTCGATGGAGCCAAAGGTCTAGGCAAATTTCTAATCACCTCTTTCTTCTTAGGATCCACCTAAATACCATCACCTGGCACCACATGCCCTAGAAAAGCAACCTCTTTCAACAAAAACTCACATTTCACATATTTTGGATACAACATTTCCTCCCTTAAGATTTGCAACACCACCTTCAAATGATCCACATGCTACTCCTCACTATGGGAATAGATCAAGTTATCATCAATAAAAACCACCACAAATAAGTCAAGATAGGGTTTAAAGACCCTATTCATAAGATCCATAAATATAGTCGGTACATTAGTCAACCCAAAAGACATAACCACAAACTCAAAGTGCCCAAAACAAGTCCTAAATGCTATCTAGTTCTTGTCACCCTCCCTTACTTTTACTTGATTATACCAGACCAAAGATCAATCTTAGAAAAGTGACTAGCCCCTTGAAGTTGATCAAAAAGGTCATCAATCCTTGGTAAAAGATATTTGTTCTTTATGGTGACTCTATTAAGTTGTCGGTAATCAATGCACATTCTAAGAGAACCATCCTTCACCCAAAGGTGATTTACTAGGCCTTATAAAACTCTTTTCCAAAAAAACCCTTAAATGCTCCTTCAACTCCTTCAATTCCTTCAACTCTGTCTGGGCCATATGGTAAGGGGGAATAGAAATGGATTGAGTGTCAAAAAGGAGGTCTATACCAAAATCTATTTCACCTTCGGGAGGAATAGGGGAAGCTCATTGGGAAAGACATCAAGGAACTGATTAACCACTAGAACTAACTCAATGGGAAGGACTTTGGACTCAACATACCTAACCCTCACAAAATGATAGAGACATCCCTTAGAAATTAACTTTTGGGCTTTAAGGCAAGAAATGAATCTATCCTTGACCACCACATCACAACTTTCCTACTCAAGGACAGGTTCATTAGGGAATTGGAATTTAACCCTATGGGTTCTATAATCAATAGAAGCATAATATGCATACAACTAATCTATCCCAAGAATGACATCAAAATCCACCATATCTAACTCAACAAAATTACAAGGCAAGATTTTATGCAAGATGAAAATGGGACAATTTCTATAGACTCTTTTAGCAATAATGGAATCACCAATGGGGGTAGACACTTCATAAGTCACAAGGCAAGATTTTATGAAAAATGAACACAGGATAATTTTTATAGACTTTTTTAGCAACAATGGACTCACCAATGGGGGTAGACACTTCATAAGTTTCACACAATAATTTGGGACTAACATGAAGCTTTTTGGCAACAAAAGGAGTAATAAAAGAAAGAGTGGAACCTGCGTCTATCAATGCATACATATTAAAATAAAAAACCTTTAACATACCCGTAACAACATCGGGCACCTCATCAACTCCTTGTCTCACTTGAAGAGCATAGAATCTATTTTTCCTTGGTGCACCCCCTTGTTGGCCTCTTTTTTCCCTTTGACTCGTATTTGTACCTTGGCCTTTGGATGGCCATCTCTACCTTTGGGTTGAGCACGAGGACAATCAATAACTTTGTGACCCAATTTGACACAACTAAAGCAAGCATTAGAGTTCTTCAAACATGGGCCATCGTAGCCTTTTCGACACTTATGGAACCTAGGATTTACCACCCCCTCATTACCACTTTGGAATCTTTGATTAGGCACTCTATCATTGGCAAATCTCTTGTTGGAAGCATTGGATGACCCTTGGCCTTGGAACGTGTGGCCTTGAGGAAACCAACCACCTTTAGAACCTTGGAACCCACCTTCAAATCAAGCCCTCTTGAGCTCACTAACCCTTCTCTTTCTAACTTCTCTCCTTCTAGTTGCTCGGCATAGTTCATGAGCCGAGACAAATCCATGTCCCCTACTAGCATGGCAGTACAATACTCCTCATTGGCCAAGTTGGATACACCCAACATAAATTTACTCATCCTCGACCTAGGCTCGTGAAATACTTATGCTTGGAGAGTTGGTTAAACTTGAGGGCATATTCCCTTACACTCATAGACCCTTGCTTTAGATTCATCAGTTCCATCATGTTTGCCTCCCTAAGCTCAATCGGAAAGAACCGATTGAGAAATGCCACTTTGAACTCTTCCCAAGGGATTGCATCACTATTCCCCTTCTCCATCTTCCATTAAGTGAACAAAATTTGAGCCACCCTTTGAGTTGGTAGGCCGCCAATTCTACTTTTTCCTCTGAATTAACCCTCATAGCAAACAACACCTTATACACCTCATTGATAATTTCTTAGGGATCCTGATCCACCTTGGACCCATAGAACTTCAGTGGATTCATCCTAGTAAAATCCCTCACTCCTTGAGATTAGAGTAGGAGCATGAGGCGCCTGGGGCCCTTGGTTGATTTCGTTGGTCATAGCATGAGCCAACATTGCAATATCATCTCAAAATTCTTTGGCCTACCCCTCCTTCTTGAGGAGTTTGAGGAGAAGGAGGAGTCGATTGCTCCTCAGGTGTATGGGCTTTTCTTCCTCTAGGAATCGGCATGATCTAGAATAGCAAAGAACATTCATTAAGGAAAAGCCTTACCTTAACTTTTATAGCATGACATAGATCGTGAAGAAGGGAAACATTTCCTAAAATGCCTCATAGCCTCTTACTCATTGTTGTAGTGCACTTCACAACCATGAATAAGACTCTAATCGACATAGTGTGTTGGATTCCGAGGACCATTAACAACCTAGTGCTCTGATACAAATTTTGTCAGGACCCAAGCCTAGGGCCTAGACATGACATGGTGAATGGGAACTAGAAGAGACCCAAACAAGCCTCTTAGCATATGAATCACACATCCTTGGTCTTGGAAGCAAAGTAAATAACAACAAGAGATAATAAAAGGGAAGACGGGACTAAGTGAAGCCTTTGATATCATAGAAACAAAGAGAGTCAAGCTTATAGCATAAATACATCATAATGTTCCAACAACACCTCTAAACTTTGAGTAGAGCGAGGGCCGAGACAATTTTAGGTCTCAGCCTCATAATGTCAAATGTTCAACATAAAGAAGTCTTAGAGATAGCAAGAGAAAGTAGATAGTCTCCCTGAACTTGAAGACTCACCAAGCTTATCTTCGAATAATCTCACTAGCAACGTGGAGGATGATCAAGAGGAGCTCTGATCCCTACATTGTGATATCATGTAGGCATAAAGTATGCATTAGTACATTTGAATGTACTAAGTATGTAGGATGCAATGCAACAAGACATAACCCCATATAGTAAAAGTGCATAATCATAGTCAATAGATAACATAATTCCAATCCGGCATGCATGATCAATGCTTGAAGTAAAACATGCTTATAAATCTTTCAACTTTCATAGAACTTAACACATGTGTGGAAGAGACCTCAACTGACATAGGATAAGACCAAGCGAGCAACAGTTTGGAATCCCAATAATTACCCCTCATCGATAAAGAGTGGTCTACTTGCCAAGGTAAACCATACTTCACCTTACGAGAACATGTCCATTTTGTATGAAGTATCCCTCCTTACGGGAACATGACCCATTTCGGAAAAGATTTAATTAAGAAGTACAATAAATGGATCCACTAGTATAGAAAGGGTATAACATAATCCTATGTTGGCATATAGTTTGAGGGAAAGAGTATGGACCCTTGAAGATAGTCCACGCTGACATCCAATCTATCAGTATTAAGTCTAAACCCACGGAATACTTGAAATAGGCACATCTTTAGTAACTTGTAATGAATATAGAGTCATACAATGAGTATCCCTTAAACATACTTGACCTCTAATGGTGAGCCAAACTTGAAATATGAGAATAGATCATAATAAAACATTACGCTTCCATTAACTTCAAAGGCTTAGAGGAGGTAAAATCTTGAAAATAGGGCTTAACTTTGTACTTGCGTAATCATAGATAATTTCATGAATTCATAACATACTTGATAGCCCATATTCATCATGAAGTCACTAGACTTGTAACACATATACATATCTTGAGAATTCATAACTTGGTATTTTATCAAACACTTGGTGAGTGTGTAGCTTGATAGCCCATATTCATCATGAAGTCACTTGACTTGTAAAACATGTACATATCTTAAGAATTCATAACTTGGCAGTTTATCAAACACTTGGTGGGTGGGTAATGCTTGTCCAAAATCATGCAATTCAAGAGTGAAATCATATGAGAAAACTCAATGCAAATCAACCCACCATCATATTGTAAAACCCCCATGTATGATACCTTGAAATCCATCATCAAATCTCATAATAGATCATAGTTTCTTAACTCAAAACATACATAGTATAAGCTTGAGATAGATAAATATGCATATTTAATTAACATTTGATAAAACCCCAACATATTTCATGCTTATAATCCATAATAAGAGATACCCATAGATAATACAACTTGAAACCATGCAATTTTCATAGAATAGAAAGATTGGGCTCCATGGGTGAAAGGACCCAATGGATGAAACCCACATACCTAAATTTGGGGATTCCTTGATGTAGACTTGAAGGAAATTTGAAGCTTTAATAGAGTTCTTGACATTCAAAATTAAGCTTGAGACACTTGAATTTGGCTGAAATATTTGGTTAAGTCTTGTAGAGGGTTTTGAGAGTGTCTTGAGTGATATAGAGTTGAAAAATGACTAAATATAAGTATTTTTATGCATAAATAGACATAGGGCCCAGAATCCAATGCCTTAAGCTGAAACAGGAAAAATAAGGAAGTGACAACACTTCTCCATGATAAGTCCGCATCGCAGAGCCATCGTGGACAACTTCTATCTCCAAAATTTATTTGAAAATCAATTTTCACTACGGGTCTTCTAAAAATCTAGGTTATACCCATTTCTCACGTAATTTTGCTCCCTGATCAAGAATACAGAGTCAGATTTTTGATTTCACACACAGATTTTGAGATATATGGAAATTATAAGTATGGGCATTTCTGAAGCACATTTAATATCTCCCTCATGGGAACATTCATCCCTAAATGTCAAAGAAACATATGTAAGAAAAGTAATTATGAAGAGCTTAGCGCGACATGAATGCAAAAAATGCACTTAAACATCATTTTCAAAAATCTCAACATTAATGTCATAAATCAGCATAAACTTGTTGCCTTGAACATAAATGCATGCAAAATGACATAAGGGCTGAAACTTAGCACTTGAAATTATATAGGGGACTTAAATTAGTACCTTTGGCTTGAGTAAAGTGGAAGAGATATGGGTATTGCTATTTTATGTCCACCTTGGCTTCCCGTGTGGCAGTTTCAACTTGTTGGTTCCTGCAAAGGATGGAAGCTACATCTTTGTTTGTCAACCTCTTCACTTTTCTATCAAAAATCTCCATGGGGACTTGCTCATAGGTCAAATTATCTCCTACAACACTCATAACATATAAGGGCACAATTGCACCTAGGTCACCCACACGCTTTCTCAACATGGACACATGGAAGACCAGTTGAACCATATTCATCTCCATAGGCAACTCTATCTCATATGCAACCTTAACCACTCTCCTCAAAACTCTATAAGGACCCACAAACCTTGGGCTCAATTTCTCTTTCTTGTCAAACCGGATCACACCCTTCATGGGTGAGACTTTCAAGTAAATCCAATCACCAACCTTAAATAGAAGATCCTTTCTCCTCATATCAGAGTAGGACTTTTGTCTACTGTGGGCTGTTTTCAATCTCTCCCTTATCAACCTCACCTTCTCCAAGGCCTCCATGACCAAATCCGGACCTAGCAAAGCTATCTCACCCACTTCAAACCACCTAATTAGGGATTACAATGCCTACCATATAAACTTTTAAAGGGAGCCATATCAATGCTTAAGTGGTTGCTATTGTTGTAAGTAAACTCAATAAATAGAATTTGTTCATCCTAACTACCCTTAAACTCAAAAACATAAGGTCTAAGCATATCATCAAGAGTTTGGATAGTCCTCTCAGCTTGACCATTCATTTGAGAATGAAAAGTTGTGCTAAGCTTAACCTTGGTACAAAGACCTCTTCGGAAGGACCTGCAAAAATGAGAAGTGAATTGAGTACCACGATCCGAAATGATAGACAAGGGCACCACATGCAATCTAACCAACCCATGTATGTACAATATGGCATAATCTTTGACATTATAAGTGGTTTTGACCTTAGAAAGTGAGCCGACTTTGTCATTCTATCCACAACAACCCAAATAAAGTCAAAGTGTTTTCTTGTCTTAGGCAACCCAACCACAAAATCCAAGTTGTTCTCTTCCAACTTTCAAGTAAATATTTCTATGTCTTAGGCTAGGCCACCCAACCCTTGATGTTCGTCCTTCATTTTTTGGCAATTGTGACATTCGGATATGAACTTGGCAATATCCCTCTTCATACCACCACACCAATACACCTCTCTCAAGTCTCTATACATCTTTGTAGAACCAGATGAATAGAATAGGATGAATTACGCCTCCATCAAGATCAAATCCCTTAAATAATCAACATTAGACACACACAACCTACCTTAGTACCTCAACGCACCATCTCCCCCTTGGGTCAAAACCTCCACTTTACCATCCTTCACCAAGCCCTTCAAATCTACCAATACAGGGTCAAGATCTTGTTTTGACTTTTTTTCCTCAATCAAAGAAGATTTGAAACCATCAACAACCACTACACTGATGTGCTATCAAAATACAGCACATTTGATACATAAAATAAGGAATTTGTTTGAGTTCTTAATGCGCCTTTTTATGGTTTTTATGTTGTTATTGCAAAAAAGGTTGGTTGGCATGATTTTGGAGAAAATTTACATATTTTTCTATAGTTCAAAAAATATGAGCTCACTTACGAGTCTTATCCCATGCTACGAGTTATAGGGTGATCTTATAGCCAGAAATAGAGAACAAAAATCAGAGATCTGCTAAGTGGAGGTCAGCCCTATGAGGCCACTCTACTATATAGGTGGACTCATAGCAAGACACAGAGAGCCAAAATTTTGGACCAAAAACTAAAGGCCTAGACTAAGAAAAGAGCATACGAGTCATATCCCAAGCAACGACTCATACCAGTGGGTCATACCAGTTGAATCCAAAATGCCAAGTACTAGATACAAGACCTCGAATACGACTCGTAAGTCACTTTACGAGTCATACCTATGAGATGTACCAACTATCAGCTATCTTTTCTGTGTAATTTTTAGGGTTAAAATTGTAACTACTATTTATACTTTTAGTTAGGGTTTATTTGAGGGGAAGATCAGATTCCAGAGACTTGACCATTGAATTGCCTTTGAATATTCTCTCTAGAATACTTTTAGGGTTTTAGGATAGATTTTAATTTTCTCTTAGAAAACCCACTTTTGGGGAGTGCAAATAAAACATTGTATTCAATCTCAATCTGTTAAGATTGTGGTTTGCAACTTGTGGTGTATCACTCTCCATTGCTTTGGGTAAAATTCTCAACTATGTCTTGTATTTGCATATTTGTTGGTTTTGCCTTAGCCATGAGTAGCTAAGCACCCACAACTTAGGCTTGTGGGAACCATGGGTAGTTGACTTGAGATTACCTAGATTTATTGCATTTCGATGATTGGGGTTTTGCATGTATTATCTATTTCCCTTCATTATGTTTGTTGTTTGGTGGTGGCTAACACCATACCCTACCTACTATTATGATCCCGACGAAGGTAGTGATTAATAGGAAAAGGGGAGTAGATGATAGGAGTCGATTGATGTGTTCTTGTCTAATCAACCAAACCTAACCAAAGGGAGGTTGACTGGACAATAGGTAATGGTTAGTTAGAACCCCATAGTTGCCGACCAAGCACTATGATGAAATTTGATCTTCACCTTCACAAGAGGGCTAGGGAAGAACCTAAGTTACCATCCTGCATGCAAAGTTCCAATTGTAGTTATGAGACTTTTGTTGTCGATAAATAATCAACATGAACCCCATATAAGAAGTGATGCCAAATTTTTAAAGCAAATACCATGGTCGCCAATTCAAGATCATGGGTGGGATAATTCTTCTCATGTACCTTAAGTTGCCTAGAGGAATATGCAATTACCTTGCCATTTTGCATCAAAACACCCCCCAAACTAATTCTTGAGGCATCACAATATACCATAAACCCTTCTGGTAGAGCCAAGATAGGAGTGGAGACAAGCTTATCTTTCAAAGTTTGGAAACTCTTTTCACATTCATTGGTCCATACCAAATTTGCCTTCTTTTGAGTCAATTTTGTCATAGAAGAAGCAATAGAAGAAAAACTGTTCACAAACCTCTGATAGTACCCTGCTAAACCAAAGAATCTCCTAATATCTAATCGAGTCAAGGGTCTAGGATAATTTCTTATCACCTCTATCTTC
The DNA here is from genome assembly GCA_000787875.1 of Solanum virginianum. Taxonomy (NCBI): domain Eukaryota; kingdom Viridiplantae; phylum Streptophyta; class Magnoliopsida; order Solanales; family Solanaceae; genus Solanum; species Solanum virginianum. The sequence continues at coordinate 35,474 of DF358087.1, read as the reverse complement.
TTAGGATCCACCTTAATGCTATCACCCAACACCACATGCCTTAGAAAAGTAATCTCTTTCAGCCAAAATTCACATTTTTCATATTTAGCCAAGATTTGCAACACCACCCTAAAATGATTCACATGTTCTTCCTCACTCTAAAAATTGATCATTATATCATCAATAAAAACCACCACAAACATGTCTAGGTAGGGATAAAGACCCTATTCATGAGATCCATAAATATAGTCGGCGCATTATCAAACCCAAAGGACATAACCACACACTGAAAGTGACCATACCTAGTCTAAAAAGCCATCTTGGAATATCACACTCCCTCACCTTCACTTGGTGGTATTCGGATGAAAGATCAATCTTAGAAAAGTGATTAGCCCCTTTTAGTTGATCAAAAAGGTCATCAATCCTTGGTAGAGGGTACTTATTCTTTATGGTAACCCTATTAAGTTGTTGGTAATAAATGCATATTCTAAGACAACCATTCTTTTTTCATAAATAACACTGGTACACCCCAAGGTGACTTACTAGGCCTTATGAAACCATTCTCCAACAAATCCCTGAATTGATCCTTCAACTCCTTCAATTCCACTGGGGCCATATGGTAAGGGGGAATAGAAATGGGTTAAGTATTAGGAAGGATGTCTATACCAAAGTCTATTTCCCTTTCAGGAGGATCATCGGGAAGCTCATCGGGAAAGACATCAAGAAACTCATTGACCACCAGAACCGGCTCAATAGGAAGGATTTTGGACTCAACATCCCTAACCCTCACTAGATGATAAAGGCAACCCTTAGAAATCAACTTTTGGGGTTTAAGACAAGAAATGAATCTACCCTTTACAACTACATCATGGGTTTCCCACTCAAGAATGGGTTCTTTAGGGAATTGGAATTTAACCCTACGGGTTCTACATTCAATAGAAGCATAATATAGATATAGCCAATCCATCCTAAGAATGACATCAAAATCCACCATATGTAATTCAACAAAATCTCAAGGCAAGACTTTATGCAATATAAACCTAGGACAATTTCTATAAACTCTTTTAGCAACAATGGACTCACCAATGGGGGTAGACACTTCATATGGTTCATACAATAACTCAGGACTCACATGAAGCTTTTTACCAACAAAAGGAGTAATGAAGGAAAGAGTGGCACTGGGATCTATCAATGCATACATATTAAAATGAAAAACCTTTGATATACTAGTGATGATATCAGATACCTCTTGACCCCTTGCCTTCCTTGAAGAGCATAGAATCTATTTTGCCATGGAGCACCCCCTTGTTGGCCTCCTTTTGCCTTTGGACCCGCATTAGCACCTTGGCCTTGAGGATGACCATCTCTACCTTTGTTTTGAGCATGAGGACAATCAATAACCTTTATCCCTTGAACCCGCATTAGCACCTTGGCCTTGTGAACGACCATCTCTACCTTTGTTTTGAGCATGAGGACAATCAATAACCTTATGACCCACTTCACTACAACCAAAACAAGCATTATAGTTTTTCAAACATGGACCACTATGGTTCCTTCCACACTTTTTGCACTTAGAATGAGTCATCTCACTATTACCACCTTGGAATCTTTGATTATCATTAGCAAATCTCTTATTAGGAGCGGAATAATAGTAATTCAGCAACAAAACCACTCATACTTGGTAATGCACGGCCGGTTGACCAAAATGAGGATCCCAAATTGCATTCGATTATATTGACAATTGGAAGATCCTTGGCCTTGGAACTTGTGGTCTTGAGGAAATCGGCGACCCTTGAAACCTTGGAAACAACCTTCAAAATGAACCTTCTTGGACTCACCACTTCTTCTTTTTCTATGCTTTTTCCCCCTCTAGTTGTTTGGAATATGTTATGAGTCAGGACAAATCCATATCATTCACTATCATGGCAGTACGACACTCCTCACTAACCAAGTCAGACACCCCAACACAAATTTGTTCATTCTAGCTCTAGGGTTGGCCACAAAATATGGAGCATACTTGGAAAGCTTGTTGAACTTGAGGGCATATTCCCTCATACTCGTGGAACCTAGCTTAAGGTTCATAAACTCCATCATCATATCCTCTTTTAGCTTGATAGGGAAGAGCTGATTGAGGAATGCAGATTTGAACTCCTCCCAATGAATAACATCATCATCTCTCCCTCTAATCTCCATTGGGTGAAAAAATTTGGCTGACACCTTTGAGTTGGCAGGTCACTAATTCTGTTTTCTCTTCCTTATTAACCTCCATGATAGATAGCACCTTATACACCTCATCAATGAGTATTGCCTCCTTTACTGGCAGAAACTAAGTTCCCGGTATCGAGTAGATCGCTCCAAATGCTCCAAAACTGCAAACTATTCACAGGGCTACTTTCAGCTTGGATCCATGGAACTCCAGTGCATTCATTCTTGTAAAAACCCTCACACTTGAGGCTGGAGTGAGAGCATGAGGAGCTTGGGACCCTTCGTTCATTTGGTTGTTCATAGCATGGGCCAACATTGTGATAGCATCTCAGAACTCTTCTCGTGCTACCCCTCCATCATGAGGAGTGAAAGGGGCCAGTTGCACCTTGAGAGTACGAACTCTCCTTAGTTTTCTGATGTTCTATCAAAATACAAAATATTTAATGCCTGAAATAAGGGATTTTGTGAGTTTTTAATGCGACTTTTTATGTTTTTTATGTGTTTTTGTGTTTTACTTGTAGAAAAGTTAGGTTGGCATGATTTTAAAGAAAAGTTGTAGATTTTGCTGAAGCTTAGGACATCCGAGCACACTTACGAGTCGTAAGGTGTATCATAGCAAGAATTAGAGTCCAAAAATTTAGAAATTTACTAAGTGTAGGGCACCCCTATGAGGCCATCCTATGAGTCCTAAGTTTCACTATGACTCATATAGATGTACTTGTAGCAGGAATCAGAGAGCCAAAATGTTGGACAATAAATTGAAGGCAAAGCCTACGAGAAGAATATACGAGTTATAGCTCAAGCAACGATTCATACCTATGGATCATACCAGCTTAGTCCAAGATGCTAAGAACCTAATACGAGACCCCAATTACAACTCGTAGGTCATTCTACGAGTCATACATGTGAGACATATTAGCTGCCAGCTACCTTTTTTGTATAAATTCTAGGGTTATCTTGTAAATATTATATATAGTTTAAGTTAGGGTTTTAGAAGGGAGTTGACCAGGAGACATTTTACAATCATCTTTTGAAACTTTTTTAGGTTTTTAGATTAATTTATTGTATTCTCTTGGAAAACCCATTTTGGGGATTGTAAATCTTGCCTTGTACTCATTGTTGATCAATCAAGCTTGTGGATTTACAACTTGTGGTTCCTACTTTCTTTATTGTTATTGGTAAATCTCTCATTTATGTCTTGTATGAGTGTTTTTTTGCTTGTTTTGCCTTAGCCATGAGTGGGTAAGCACCCATAACTTGAGGTTATAGGAACCATGGGTAGTTGACTTGAGATAACTTAGGTTTATTGCATTTCTATGATTGGAATTTTGCATATATTATCCATTTCCCTTCATTATGATTATTGTTTGGTGGTGGCCAACACCAAACCCCACCTACTATTACCATCTCGATCAAGGTAGTGACGAATAGAAAAAGAGAAGTAGATGACAAGATTTGATCGATGTCTTCTAGTCAAATCAATCGAACATGAACAAGGTGAGGTTGATTGGGACAATTGGTAATGGTTATTTGGCACGCTATGGCTGGAAGAGCCTAAGTTACCATTCTGCATGTGACTCTTCACTTGTAGTTATGTTAACTAGGTAATCGAGTTAGCAAACCATGGGGAACACAATTCCCAAGTTCTCCCTAAAATTGAGTGTTTCCTGCATAGTAGTATAGTTATAATTTACTTTTGTTTTTGAATCACAACTCCCTCCATTTAGAGATTTTACTTATCAATGTTTGAAATGGTTAGTAGTAAAATCTTGTAATCAAGCCCTGTATTCTCTGTCGGTTCGACCCTAACCTTTGGTTAGGCTAATTGCTAACAACGACCACTTTCTTATTGGTGTGTAA
>DF358087.1:0-31327 GCA_000787875.1 Solanum virginianum | reverse complement strand
CAGATTTCAAAAATTATAGCCCCATTGCTGGGAATTATGGCTAGGTTTTGATTTTGATTTCTCTATTAATTTATTCTAGAGTCTCGTGTATTTTACATTTTTTTATGTTTGTTGTTTGATTTTATTTGCAGGGTGTACTAGGTTGTATGCCCAACACAAGGAGTCATGTCAATCCTTGGCTCCACTCAATTTGAAGATCCACCGACTACCAAGAAGAATGGCTTAACTGAATGAGGATATCGAGGTTTAGGAGGATATGAATACTAATGAGGATATGGGAAGAGAGAAGAATCCATAACAGAGGGGTAATAGCCCATAGCTCAGGGACTTCAATGAAAATGCTTATGGATGGAAATCGATTGAACCCAATGGCTATAGACGTTATCGGTACTATAGTATTGCCTCCTTTACTGGCAGAAACTAAGTTCCCGGTATCGAGTAGATCGCTCCAAATGCTCCAAAACTGCAAACTATTCACAGGGCTACCTTTAGAGGATCCCCACAGTCATCTTCAAGATGTGGTATTTGTTTGCAAGAGTATCATAGGAACACAAAACCTTTTTCTTGATGTTGTGGGTCTAACAGTGTTTCTATTGTCATTGACTAACAATGCAGCTGTATGGTTGTCCGACCTTCCTCCAGGTACTATCACAAGTTGGGCTGAGCTTCAAAGAGTATTTCTTGAAAGATATTTCCCAGGATCTAAAATGTTGAAACTTAAGGACTAAATCAACAACTTTGAGCAATTGTCGGGTGATTTTATTAGCACAACATGGGAGAGATTTACAAAATTCTTTAGGATGGTCTATGATCATAAGATTGTTGATGATGACTTGGTTGAGATTTTCTATCGGGCGCTTGATGAGAATAGTCAATCTTGCGCTAACACAATCATGGGAGGAATGTTCCTAGACCAACCTTTTGCATTGATAGCTGCAAGGATGGAGCAAGTAGTCAAAACTAACAGAGCATGGGGTCAATGAGAGCAAGGTATGATGAAACCTTCATGTGCTATTAACACCAATAATGAGCAAGCATAGGTAAATGAACAGATCATGGAGCAACTTGCTCAACTTTACACAAGTATTGACTTAGTTTTAAAGCAAAATCAAGCAAGTGTCAAGGTAGTCACTCACCAACCTCCGAAGGCTCCTACCTATGATGATCCATTCTTTGATGAGGATACATGTTTTGTAAGTAACCAAGTGGCGGGTTTCCCAAATAACCCCTGAGGGTCTAATTTAGACTATTAGAGGCAAGGGACCGAGAATCAAGGTTCGAACTTCAATTGTAATGGGGTGTATAAAGACAACCAAGGCAAATACTATGAAGGAGAGAAAGTCCTAAATGCTGGGTGGGGAAAAAAAGAGGCCTACAGGAATGTTCCTTATGTGCCACCTTACAATCATGAAGCCAGATCAAGCAACTCTAGGATTGAAGAAATGTTCGAAAAGTTGTTGAAGCAAGCCGACCACTAAGATGAGACTTTAAAGGGAATAAAAGCAGATATTTCAAGTATTAGCCAAAAAATAGAGTCTCACTCAGTGGCTATTAAGCAACTTGAATAGCCATTCAGGCAAGTTTCTTCACAATTGAACCAATGCCAAAAGGGAACCCTACCAAGCAATACAATTCAAAACCCAAAGAATGAAAGGCATTGCATGGCGGTGATGACTCGGAGTGGAAAGGGCACTATAGATCCCCCTATGCCGGTAATTATGGATGAAGTTAATGAGAAGGGTCTTGGTGGTGAAGTCGTGGTTGAGGGAAAAGATCCAAAGATTGTTGAGATGCAACAAGAAAAGGCAAGGGAGCACGAAAAATTGAAATCAATTCCCAAACCCCCTCCTCCTATCCCTCAAAGTCTAAAGAAAAAAGAATAGGAGGGTAAATTCAAACGCTTCTTCTCAATGTTGAAGCAACTCTCCGTTAATATTCCCCTTCTAGAGGCCTTGGAGAAAATGCTCGAGTATGCCAAGTACATGAAGGATTTTGTGACTAAGAATGCACTTTGAGCCAAGATTTCTCGTAAGAACTCCAATAATGTATTGCTATTATGACCAAATGCCTTGTCCAAAAATGAGAGGACCCCGGTGCATTCACCATCCATTACACCATTGGTGAAGTTAAGTTCGCAAGAGCATTTTGTGACTTAGGAGCGAGCATTATGCCTCTTGCTGTATTCAAAAAGCTTGGCCTTGGTACTCCTACCATGACAAGAATGAGGTTGCTTATGGCAGATCGAACCATTAAAAAGTCGAAGGGAATCCTTTTGGATGAGCTTGTTAAAGTTAATAAATTGATCTTTCCCGCGAATTTTGTGAACCTTGACTGCAAAGTTTATTTTGAGGCACCCATCATCTTCGAAAGACCATTTCTGCCCCCTAGGAGAGCCCTAGTAGATATGGATTCAGGTCAATTGCGATCTAGGGTTAATGATGCAAAGGTTGTGTTCGATATTCACCAATCCATGAAACACCAGAATGAGTGCAAAAGTGAGGTGTGGACCCTTGATGATAGTTGATGAAGGACGATGACAAAGTTGAGTCACGACATTAAATAAGGCATTTCTTGGGAGGCAACCCAAGTATTGTCGATAAATATTGGCTTGGTTTAAGTGTTTTTGGTTGTTTAGATTCTTAGGTAGAAGATGTGAGTTTGTTTTTATGTTGAAGGACATTGGTGGTATTGTAGTATTTTAGGAATTGTTATATTTTGAGATTTGGTTTGCAGGTGAAAATTGAATAATTGAAGATCTAAAAAATGACACTTGGAGCAGCCTCTACGATCAGGCTTATGAGTCATAGTCTTCACTATGACTCGTAGTCATACATCGTAGAGGGAATCAATGAGTATAAGAAGTTGGAACATACACTACAAGCGAACCTTACGATTGATAGAGTCTTCTACGAGTCGTAAGAGGGTTTCGTACTGTCTAGGTATGGATTCTGAATTTTTGCAAGTGTTGGGTTTGCAGCGAGACTGGGTACACTATAGGACAATTTTGTACTTGGAATCTTTCATATCAAGAAGCATAATCACATCACAAGCATAAATCATGTCATAAGGTCATATTCATAAAGAGTCATAACCAAAGCTCTAAATACATCACATGACACCGATCTGTAGTTTTAAAGATTCTGACCTAATTTTATTTAAAAGGGGGTCAAAATAAAAATTGACTCCCAAACTCCATTTCTTCCAATCCCTAAGGATGAAAACCCTAAGCACCTTTCCAATCATACCCGTGACTACCTACGTCATTTTCGGCAAAGATTCCGGTAAAGTCACTATTCCTAGGGTTTTCATTATGGTTTTTCATTTCCCTTGCTTTAGTTAACTTCTCCAATCGATTGGTAAGCTTTGTGGTTTAATTTGACACTCTTTTATGGTGAATTATGCTTGGGGAAATCATTATAATCATGCCATGTGGTAATTTTTGATCTAGATTTGCAACCTAACATTTTTATGTTTTGAAGAGTTGAGTTGTGAATCAAAATCTTGTTAGAATTCTTAAGTGGATATTGTGAATGAGATAATTATGATTCATGAAATATAGTGTGCGACTGTGCCCACTCATGGTCATTGTTGTCGAAAATTAGAATTTAAGAGGTTGGGTGTATTTCATATGCTTTAACTTGTTGGAGTTGATTGACATGACCTGAATTACAATTGTATTTTTATTGAATGTCCTATACCAAAGGAGGTGGTGCAGGAATCACTACTATTGGTGGCTATTTAGAGAGAGCGAGAACAGCATACCCCATATGGAGAGGGTACTTTCGGTACTGCTGTAGAGGAGTTGATGCCCTAGGACCCCACAGACCATCCAAAGATCAGTGCCTGATGCACCATGATGTTTGTCTTCTTTTGACCCCAGTTTTTATTTTGTCATGATGGATATTTTATTCTCTTATTAGACTAGCATCATGAACCCTCCTCTCTTTGAGTTTCTCCCCTTCAATTTGTTTAGCATACACCATAAGCCTAGATATATCCATATCTTGAATGAGCATCGTTGTATGACATTCTTTCATAAACAAGTCGGAGATGCCAGAAATGAACTTGTACATCCTTCCACAAGGGTCAGCCACAATTGTCGGAGCATACTTGAAGAGCTTAGTGAACTTGAGGGAATAATCTCTGCTCTCATACTACCCTACTTAAGGTTGATAAACTTAGTTATCTTGGCTACCCTAAGCTCCAGTGGGAAGAAACGTTCCAGAAAAGCAAGCTTAAACTCTTCCCAATTAACATCACCACAAACTTCTCTATAGACCACTGAGTGCGCCATACCTATGAATCAAATAATTTTCTATGGTGGAACAAAATACATAATCTCAATTACTAATCCTTTATATAAGGCAACCAGTTCATTCCTCTCCTTAGAAGTGACACCCATGACATTCAACACCTTGGTGAGCTCATCAATGAACTCATGGGCATCCTCGTTAGCCTTAGACCCAAAGAACTCTAAAGGATTCATTCGGGTGAAGTCCCTCAATCTATAAGCCGGAATAGGATCTTGAGGAAGGTTGGCCTGCCTAGTTTGAGTAGTCACCACATGGGCAAGCATAGGAAAAGTTGTACAAAATTCACCATTAAAGATAGGCTCATCCAAACATCCTTGAGGTGCTTGCCCCTCATTAGTCGGGGCCTATCAAGAAGGTTTCCCATGAGGCATCATCTAAAATTGAGCAAGGATACCATCAAGATCAAGAAACTAAACATACGATTCATAGCACGACATAAGACATGAAGAAGTGAGACAGTTCCTAGAACATCATTATAGCCTCCCACTCATAGGCATTGTGCACTTTACACCCATGAATAGAACTCTACTTGACACGGCCTATTAGACACCAAGGATCATTTTCAAACCTAGGGCTTTGATACTATCTTTGTCATGACCCGGGCCTAGGGTCTAGGCATGACACAGTGAATGGAAACCTGAGAGTCCTTAAACAAGCCTTAACACACCAAAACTCACATCATCAGTTCGAAAGTTTATAAAAAAGTAAGCACATAGTTCTTTGATTTCAACACTAAGAAAAAAAAGGCAAAGTTCACCTATACGGAGGGCACCACAGGCTGTGTGGAGGAAAGTAGGACTCATGCTATGGGGCAATTCGAGACTTAGGATCTTTTATATCAAGAAGCATGATCACATCACAAGCATAAATTGTGTTATAAGGTCATATTCATAAAGAGTCATAACCAAAGCTCTAAATACATCACATGACATATAACGTAGAGAGTGCACAAGATGTCCAACAATGCCCCTATTATAAGATAGGTCGAGGGCCAAGACATACCCCGGGCTCACCCTCAAAGAAACTAAATTAGCTAATGATATCATAGGTAGAAGAATTGGTGGTTGATGCTCGGAAAAAAGGACTCACCATAACAAGTACAATCTGGAATCCAAGCTAGATGTCATAAGGTGGATAGATAGGCTTCTTAGTCTGCACATGGTGATATCATGTAGGTAAAATATTTGTTAGTACATTTGAATATACTAAGTATGTGGGGTGCAATGCGTGAACTTATCAAACCTACACTTTAAGGTTAGATGACAAGGGTACATAATATAGGAAGAGATATATAACAAGGAATGTAATATAACAAGATGCCATGAAATTCATGATGCATGATGTGCAAATGATGCTCATATATATAGTGGGGATGTGACCATAACCGACATCTCAAACCTATGCAAGCTATAACATGAATTTACCTGATGTTGACCTCCCATCAGTCAGACAAGATTACTTGCCTAAGGTAATTTGCACCACACCTTATGACCCGATCATTCATATATAGTGGCCACCTTCCTTATGACCTAATCATTTTAGAAGGATTTTCATATCAAAACATATAATATCATATCATAAATGAATAGTCATCCCTTACAACTTGTCATTTCGATGATGACTACCATTCCTATGCTAGTGCATATTTCAAGGAAATGGAGCTCTAACACCCCCAATCCATCGGTGCTAAGTCGTCATCCTACAAGAATATATATACATGCTTTCAAAAAGACAATAGTTATTTTCCAAATCCTTTCAATGAATTCTTAGTCTCAAAAACCAAACACTTCTTCATAATAATTCATACTTAGGCTCAAATATCAAAATTTTAATTCATAGTCATAATATGCATGCGTAGGAATAGCCCATTCATATGCAAGATGGTGCAAGCACCCAAAATGCTCAAAGAGCCATAATCATAGACATGTATGTGATCACATTCTTGTCATAACCAATATCTTATCAAAATCATATCATAGAACTTAATTGGGCTTAATCCACTTCATAATTTTCAAAATATCTCATGTTTATGAATGCATATACCATGGATGATGTGGGGAAAGCTTGGGAAATTAAGATTCAATCTAAAATTGACATTATAATATAAAATTAAAGTGAAAACATAATTAAATCAACATTTGAAATAATAATATAATCACTCATGCATAAATAAGCCTTAAAAGGGAATGCATATTCATAATTTCATAAACTCGATGTAATTCATGACTTAAATCAACTTAAAATCCATAGATAGACATAACCCACACATTGATAGAATTTAACGAATCATAATATTCAAAACTCCAATTTAAAGTGAGCAAGAAATTTGTGAAATTGCTTGAAAATACTAAGGGCCTCCTTGATTGAAAGGAAATAAAGGATCAAACCCACATAACTTAGCAAAGGAAGGAATTCACAGAAGAAATTTGATGAAGATTAGGCCTGCCAGTGATTCCCAAACTTGATTAGCACTATAGTTCTTGAGAGAAGTTTGAATGGATTTTAAAACTGAGAGGAACGAATTTTAAATTAGTAATAGGGTTTAGGTCTTTAGGAAGTGTTAAAGTAGCATAGGATGAAGTCCCAAAAAGTCATTAGAATCAATTAAATTTATGAAAATACTATTAATGAAACGAGTAGGAAAATTGCATGTCACAATCTCAAGGGAGGGTTCACTGCCCGTATGGCATTAAACAGTTTGTGAACTTTCCCATGAACCTACACTTACCAAAAATTCTGGGAGTTGGAACTTGATTTCAACACTAAGAAAAAAAAGGCAAAGTTCACCTATACGGAGGGCACCACAGGCTGTGTGGAGTCACACCATCTTTGTGACTGCTCATGCCCCCTCACTTAAAAAAATTTTGAATGTAAAGGGAGCCCCATGGCCAGTGAGCTTAGCCGCCCCCCATACTTAGTCCCAAAAAGTTGTTAGTTCAAGCTCAAGTTCATGCACACAGGCCGTACAAGCGTACAAAATGTTATTCCATAGTTAAAACATAACTTTGGGAAGGAATTTTATAATGGTACATCTACACAGTTCATGGGAAGCCATACGGCTAGTATGCGTGCCCGTGTGGCTTGCCTTAGAAAAAGGTGATAACACAGCACAAGAGAGCTTTACAAAAATGGGCATAACTTTTTTATTCGAACTCTAAGTAAGGTGAAACCAAGTGTATTGAAAAGATAACTCAAAGGTTTTTAATTTTATAGGTCAAGGCCCATGCAGATACATTTTTCTAAAAGATATGACCCTTTAAAGTTGACCCTTCTAGCAGTACTTAGTGAAAAACTTAGCTGATGGAATTTCTTTGTACTTGCCTTGACGTAGGAGACCTATGATGGCCTTAAACAACATGAATAAGCTTGAATTGAAGGCTTTAGATTGAACTTAGATTGATCTTGAAGGTCCCATGGGAATCCCCCAATTAGAGTTCAAAAAGAGGATTCGGAAAGCGTTTAAGCGAGTGAATGAAAAGCTAAGTGTTTAGAATAAGAACAAATAGTAATGAAGGAGTTTACACTAATTTTTGGGGGTTCCATATAGGGATCACATAGCCTACGGAGGCTTTCATAAGGTGTCACCTTGGCTCAAACCTTTCTGGAACCAAATTGCAAGCGTCACTAAAGCTACACAAAAATTCGGGTCCTTACACTCTTTAATGCTATCAGAATATATATATACTCTAATGATTTCGAGGACAAAGAGGCAACTTTTTTCACTGACCACTTCTTCTTCTTCCTTGATACCATTAGAGTATATACTTAATTGGTATCAAGGAGAAAATTGACAATGTTTTCTTTGAACCACTACTCTTCATCCTTGATACCATCAAAATATATATATACCCAGAAGGTATCAAGAAGTAATTGACTAGTTTTAAATAAAACACTATATGTTCCTCTTTGATGTCATCAGAGTATATATATACTCTAATGATATCAAGGGAAAGAGGCAAGTGTTTTCACTTAGCACTTTCTTCTTCTTCCTTGATACCGTTAGAGTATAATATACTATATTAGTATCAAGAACAAAAGGATTAGTGTTTTCAATAAACTACTACTTCTTCATCCCTGATACCATTGGAGTGTGTGTGTGTATATATATATATATATATATCCAGATGGTATCAAGAAGTAATTGACCAATTTTGAGTAAAAAATTATATGTTCCTCTTTGATGCAATCTCTTTGTGTGTGTGTGTGTGTGTGTGTGTGTGTGTGTCTGTGTGTGTGTGTTTTTGTGTGTGTGTGTGTGTTTTTGCATTTTTTGCATTTTCTTTAAATATTTGCATTTGGGGTTTTATTTTCAAAAATCTCAAAATTAGTTACTTTGTTTATCAAATAGAAATAGGCAAGTGTTTTCACCGGAGGACTTCCGCAAGTAAAATACCTTCTTTTGCAAGACTTTTGAATTCAATATTCAAAATGTTCTTGCACTGAATATTATCGCACTACTTTGATTGGTGTTTGTTTATCAATGTATATATGTTAAAATTCAATAGATTGCTTCCTTAATGATACAAACAAAGTATATATCTACTATAACATTAATATCAATGAGTAATGAGTAATTTGTGAATAATAAAAATCTTAATAATACCACGATACCATATGAATATACTATATTTATATCATTAAGAAATTTATGTCTTATTTTCTATATGACATGAATGTTTGTGAGAAATAAAGTGATACCGCAAAAGTCTATATATACTGTTGTAGCATTATTTATCAATGAGTAGTTTGCAAACAACTAGACCTTAGTGATACCATTACAACATATGAATATATTGTATTCGTATCATTAAGAAAAAAGTATATATGATTCTTTGTGTGAAATGACAATGCAACTTCATTATAGAAGCAATGTAAATTTAGTTCTTGAAGTTGAATTTGCTAAAAACATTAGAAGTACATAACAAAGTGTTCATAATATTTGGCTAAACGAAAATAAGTAACAGTTCAATTTTTCTTTGAAAATGTTACGACCTAAGCCAAGGACCTAAACGTGACATGGCGCAAGGGGAACCCAAAGGGACCCAAGAAAGCCTCATAAAGCATAAATACACATTCTTGGTCATAGAAGTAATAAATCAAGCATCAAAGATAAAAGAATGGGGAAAACAGGGCTAAGGGAAAAGCTTGCACAATATCATGGTCAAATGAAAAGAGTTAAACTCATATCATAGATACTTAACATGTCCACTAAAATAACTCTAATAGATAGATAAGATTGGGGGCCAAGACAAAGTAACTGGACTCACCCTCATAGTGAAAATAAGCAATAAAGATAAATGTCTCAATACATAATAGAAGAAACATAGACTAGGTCCCGAAGTGGAGGACTCACCAACTAGCTTGAATAGCACCGAACTAGCTACGTGGAGGAAGATGAGCAACTTGGGTAAATATACAATATGACATGTATGATCAATGCTTAAGTAAAACATGCTTAAGTGACTCATGCTCATATAGGATATCATATGTATAGAAGAGACCAAGCTGGCTATTCAAGGTATAAACCCCTTGATGGTTGTGTGGTATAAATCCCTCACATGGTTGATGGTAACTACACCTTTCCAACACGATGACGAAGTATAAACCCCTTGCATGGTTAATGAGGATAAACCCCCAACATGGTTACCCAGGCTCTTGTCAAGGTGACAAAGTATAAACCCCTCGCAGGGTTGATGAGCATGAACCCCCAACATAGTTACCCGGGCTCTTGTCCCCCGAATCGGGTATGGTCTAATGCAACACATTATATAGAGTATATCATATACATAAGCTCATTTCATCATCAAATAGTCATTCATATTATATCTCATGCTTTGGACGTTCAATTCCTCAAGAAATCACATCCGGACATTTTATCAAACACTTAAAGGGTGTGAAGTGGTGGTATAAAACCATGCAAATTAGAGATGAAAACATGCTAGAAAACTCATTGTAAAACTATCAATCAACACCTTGTAACAACCTTATGATATATACATCAGAACCCCTTCTCAGATCTTGCAATAGATCAAAGATTTATAGCTCAAAACATGGCAAAACAGTCACAACTGTACATAGCTTTCACATAGTGTGCAATGAATTTTATAATATGCAAGACCTATTTGTGAATCAACTTTAAATCATGCAATTTGAGTAAAAGGAGGCTTGGGTATCTTGAACCATGCAATTTAAGTAAAAGGAGGCTTGGGTATCATAGGTTAACGGAGCCTATGAAAGAAACCCATATACCGTAGCTTAGAGATGAACTTGGTGAAGATTCGAGATGGAGACTTGAAGCTTGAAGAAGAACCTTAAAGGAGAACCTTAACTTAGGATTAGGGTTTGGGACTTGAGTTTGGGGAGTGAAAATATGACTAAGTGTTTGAGTGAGTATTGGGAAATGTTTAGGGTAGTATGAGGGTGAAACTTGGCTAAGTATAGGTAAAAACACGTATGGGAACATTTAGGCCCAAGACTTAAAGTCTTGAGCTGAGTACAAAAAACAGACTCAAAAATATACACTGGCGCATCGCGGAGGTAGCGCGCCTTACATATTGTTTTTAGCTTTCTTGAAAAATTCATAATTCGATTCGGTTGTTCTAAAATTGGGGTTAGATCCTTTTTCCTCTAATTTTGACCCCCTGAACAAGAATATGAAGTCAGATTTTTGAAATAACAAATGGATTTTGATATATATGAAAATTTAAATTTTAGGCATTTCGAGGTTCATTTTTGGGCACTTTTTGGGGTTGTTACAATATCTCCCCCTTGGAAACATTTGTCCCTAAATGTAAAAGGATGTACAAGACAAGTGTGATTAGCAATAAATCAGTGCTAACAAGAATGCAACATAACATGTAAAACACCATTTTCAAATTCTCAACTTAAGTGTAAAATCATCATAAGTTTACCAACTTAAACATGAATGCATATGAACGACTTAGGGGCTGAAATATGAGACTTGAAATCACATAGGAGACTTAGGATTAGTAACTTAGGCTTGAGTGGAGTGGAAAAGATAAGGATACCACTTTTACATACTCGCTTCGGCCTTCCATGTAGCATTTTTGACTTGTTAGTTCCTCCAAAGGACCTTAACGGATGCCACCTCTTTGTTCTTCAATCTCTTTACTTGCCTATACAAGATCTGGTCCAAAACCTCCTCATAAGTCAAGTTATCCTCAACAACACCCATAACATCAAGATGCACAATGGCATTAGCATCACCAACGCATTTCCTCAACATAGAGATATGAAACACCGGATGAACCAAATTCATTTCACTAGGCAACTTCAACTCGTAAGCTACCTTGCCAACCCTTTTAAGTCCTCATAAGGACTAACATATCTTGGACTCAACCCCCCCCCCCCCTCTTTTTACCAAAACGGACCACACCTTTCATTGGAGAAAGCTTCAAGTAAACCCAATCACCCACTTTGAATTCAAGGTCTCTTCTCCTCACATCGGCATATGCTTTTTGACGACTTTGGTTGTTCTTAACCTTTCCTTAATCACCTTAACCTTCTCAAGAGCCTCCACAACAAGATCTGACCTTAATAAAGCCACCTTTATTCACAAACTCTGGTAATAGCCATGCTTTTTGACGACTTTGGTTGTTCTTAACCTTTCCTTAATCACCTTAACCTTCTCAAGAGCCTCCACAACAAGATCTGACCTTAATAAAGCCACCTCTCTAACCTCAAACCAACCAAACGGGACCTTCCCCTAAGCCACCTTGTCCTCCATATCATCCACAATCTCAAAGAGTGCTATCGCACTAGAGCCACTAACACATTTCCTCAACCCATAAACATGAAGAACCGAACAAACCATAATCATATCCCTAGGCAAATCCCATCCACATGCAACCTTACCAACTCCTTCTACTCTCTAAAAGGGCATCACAATTATAACTCAATTGTCAACCTTGAATACACCTATTCCACTTGTTGCCACGATCCACTATCTCCCCCTTGGAAGATAAACTCCACTCTACCATCCCTTCACTCAAAACTTCCAAGTCTAATAAGGAAGAATCAAGGCTTTGCTTAATCTAGACCTCTTAACCAAAGGAGATTTGGAACCATCAAGAATGCTGCACCACCATGCTCAACTTCCAATCTAACCAACCAATTGACCCCACTAGTCTTCTCCTTGCCACCATCAACCACACATGTTATGCTACATATCACCTACCTTCATCCTCACTTGGGGACAAACCCGAACCAAAGATCAATGTAGAGAAGTGACTAACCCATTGTAGTTGACCAAATATATTGTTTATCCTTAACCATCATACTACAACCTTACAGGTTCTACACTCATTGGAAGCGTTCTATGCAAGTAGCCCAAACTACCACGAGACCTCTAACCCATCAAGCTAAGTTTAACCAAGATCACAAGACAAGGTGCTATGCAACAAGAACATGGGGCAACACTCATAGAACCCCCCCCCCTCAATCCATCAGTGCTAAGTCATCATCCCACAAGAATACTTAAAATATATATATATACTTTTAAAGAGGCAATAGTCATTTTTCTTTCCAAATCATTTCAATGCACAATTGGGCTTAAAAGCCAAACACCATTCACAATAATTAATACTTAGGCTCAAATGCCAAAATCATAATTTCTTAGCCATAATATCCATGCATAGGAATAGCCATTTATACATAAAATGGTGAAAGCATTCCAAATGCTCAATGAGCCAAAAACCAAAGACATGTATGATCATATTATTGTCATAATCATATTTTGCCAAATTTGTACCATAAAACAAAATTGGGCTTAACCCATAACATAATTTCTCAAAATAATCCATGTACGTGAATGCATACGTTATGATCAATGAGGGAGTGACATGGGTAATTAAGACTCGATCTAAAATTAATATTTATAATATGAAATTTAAGTGAAAATATAATTAATTCACATTTAAATCCATAGTGTAACCTCTCATACATAAATAATTCAAAAAGGGGATATGCATGCTTATAATTTCATAAATCCACAGTAAATCCTCATATAATGGTTTAAATCACATTAAAATCATCAAATATACATTATCCATGCATCAATAAAATTTTAGGAATCATAATATTCAAAACCCCAAATTAATGTAAGGAAAATCCATGTGGGTTTTCTATTGGGAGGAATCAAGGACAAACCCTCATCCACATGAATCCTACTAGCAACAAGGAATAACATAAGAAATATCAACTCTCGAACCTACAAATTAGCCCACTCAAAATGTCAGTCACAACATTGGCCTTACTTAGGGTCAACTAAGTCCTAGGAGAAACAATAGAAGAGAACTTATTCACAAACTCTGGTAATAGCCCACTACGCCCCAAGAAGCTCTAACCCAAAGAAGTCAAGGTCTAGGCTAATTTCTAATCACCTTTGTCTTACTAGGGTTCACCTTAATACCATCACCCGGCATCACACAACCTAGGAAGGCAACCTCTTACAACCAAAATGCCCATTCCTTCTATTTAACATCCAACCTTCTTCGTTAAACTTTATTTTACTACCCTCAAAAGACTCGCATGCACTATCTCATTAGGGAACACAAAGTATCATATCATCACCAAACCACCATAAGCGTATTAGAGTAGGGGTTAAAAGATCCTATTCATGAGACTTGTAGGTATAACCGGCGCACTAGTCAAACCAAAAGATACTACCTCAAATCCAAAATATTGAAAAGGGACATCCAAGGCCTCATCTACGACCAACAACAATTCTATAAACAAAGCAACTTAGGTCCAACACCTCCATTTCTAAGATGGTAAATGCGAGCCCTTAGAGACCAATTGTACCTTATGAAATGAAATGGACCTCCCTTGCTACCATTTAACAACCAATCTATCCCTAGTATGACATCAAAATCCACTTCACCAACTCTAACAAGCTGCAAGCACGACCTAATGCAATACGAACCTGGATCAACACCTATGAACCTCCTAACAATGATATACTCAACAAAACTATAGAAACTACGGCCTAGATAACAACTTGGCACACAAAAAGCCCGATTAGCAACCAAAAGAATAAAGAAATAAACAATGGCACACTGGCCCAAACAATGCACACATATCAAAGTCGAGGAAACTTCAACTTACCAATAATAGCATCAGACACCTCATTCCCTCCTTGAGTCACTTGATCAACATGACTAGCTCGATCCAAAAGTTGACCACCCTTACACTTCCCTTGGACACATGGACAATCCACTAGCTTGTGACCCACTTCATTATATCCATAACAAGCATTGATCTTCATCAAGCATGGGCCACCATGATACCTTCCACACCTTTGACATTTGGGATTAGTCATCACACCATCACCCCCTTTACTTCTAGTGCGTCTATGACGACAATCATTCCTCTTATGTCCCACTTCATCACAATCAAAATAAGCATTGGTGCCCTTGTAACTTGGGCCCCTATGAACCTGATCATATGTTGGACATATGCCATCACCTCTATCCTTGACACTTTGGAAATTTCCTTCAATACGAGCCTCTTGGCCTCATTACCTCTCCTCCTACCATTTGAAGTCCCCAAAGCACCCACTTATTGCTCGAGGTGAGTTACCAATTTTGATGCCACTTTGGCCACTTTCCAAAGAGCTTTATAAATCTCCACATTTGTCTTATCACTGTCCTAAGTAGCTTGACACATGTCTTGGAATGTAATGGTTAGGGGTTAGCAATAAACCCTAGGGGATCTAACTCTATCACACGACATGGATCATGAAGAAGTGCAACATTTCCTAGAATGTCTCATAGCCTCCTACTCATAGTTATGGTGCACAACACAGCCATGAATAAGATAATAATCAACACAGTGTATTCGACTCCGAGGATCTATCAACCTACTACTCTGATACTAAGTTTTTTATAACCCAAGCCTAATGCCTAGATGTGACATGACGCAAGGGGAACCCGAAGGGACCCCAAGCAAGCCTCATAAAGCATCATTACATATCCTTGGTCGCGGAAAGCAATAAATTAAGCATCAAAGATAAAAGAATGAGGAAACAGGGCTAAGGGAAAAGCTTTCACAATATCATGGTCAAAAGACAAGAATTATACTCATATCATAGATACTTAACATGTCCAATAAATACCTCTAATACATAGATAAGAGCGAGGGCTAAGACAAAGTAACCGAGCTCACCCTCATAGTCAAAATAAGCAATAAAGATGAATGTCTCAATACATAATAGAAGAAACATGGACTATGTCCCCGAAGTGGAGGACTCACCAACTAGCTTAAATAGCACCGAACTAGCTACGTGGAGGAGAACGATCAACTTAGGCACTGGTTCCTACATGGTGACATCAGGTAGGCATAAAGTATGTGTTAGTAAATTTGAATGTACTAAGTATGTAGGATGCAAAGCAATAATAGATAGGCATCATAATCAAAATGCATAATATTAAGCAATAGGCATAATATATAATATGACATGTATGATCAATGCTTAAGTAAAACATGTTTAAGTGACTCATGCTCATATAGGATAGCATATGTGTAGAAGAGACCAAGCTGGCTATTCAAGGTATAAATCCCTTGGTGGTTTTATAGTATAAACCCCTCACATGGTTGATGTTATCACACCGTACCAACACGGTGATGAAGTATAAACCCCTCGTATGATTGATGAGTATAAACCCCCAATATGGTTACCCAAGCTCTTGTCCCCCAGATCGGGTATAGTCTAATGCAATACTTTACATAGAGTATATCATATACATAAGCTCATTTCATCATCAAATAGTCAATCATATCATTTCGCATATTTTGGACCTTCAACTCCTTAATAAACTACATCCGGACATTTTATTAAGCACTTAAAGGGTGTGAAGTGGTGGTATAAAACCATGAAAATTATAGATGAAATCATGCAATAAAGCCCATTGTAAAACCATCAATCAAAACCTTGCAACACCCTCATGACATATACATCAAAACCCCTTCTCAAATCTTGCAATAGATCAAAGATTTATAGCTCAAAATATAGCAAAATAGTCACAACTGTACATAGCTCTAACATAGTATGCAGTGAATTTCATAATACGCAAGACCCATTTGTAAAAGTTAAATCATGCAAATTTGAATAAAAGGAGGCTTGGGTATCATGGGCGAAAGGAATCCATGGAAGAAACCCACATACCTTAGCTTGGAGATGAAATGCAATTTGAGTAAGAGGAAGCTTGGGTATCATGGGTGAAAGGAACCCATGAAAGAAATACACATACCTTAGCTTAGAGATGAACTTGATGAAGACTTGAAGCTTGAAGAAGAACCTTGAAGGAGAACCTTAGCTTAGGATGAGTGTTAGGGACTTAAGTTTGAGGAATAAAAGTATGACTAAGTGTTTGAGTGAGTATTGGAAAATGTTTAGGGTAGTATGAGGGTGAAATTTGGCTAAGTATAGTTAAAAACACGTATGGAAACATTTAGGCCCAAGACTTAAAAGTCTTGGATCGAGCATAAAAAATAGACTCAGAAATATACACTGGCGCATCACGAAAGTGGCGTGCCTTACAAACTATTTTCAACTTTCTTGAAAAATTCATAATTCAATTCGGTTGTTCTAAAATCGAGGTTAGACCCTCTTCCCCTAATTTTGACCCCCTGAACAAGAATACGAAGTTGGATTTTCAAAATAATAAATGAATTTTGAGATATATGAAAATTAAAATTTCAGGCATTCTGAGGCACATTTTTGGACACTTTTTGGGATCGTTACAGAAAATCTTTTTACAGGTCCTTTTATTGTGTCCTTCACCTCCACATTGAGTACATATTATTTTTGTTCCAGCAAAGTATGATTCAAATTCTCTATTTTCTCTTTGTTTATAAGGCTTTCCTGGTGGAAATTTTACATTTGGTAGCAAACCCTCTATGAAGACACATTATCAGAAATTTGACACATGCTTTTGTTAAGTAAAGAATGCACTAGTGCCTTATATGATTTTTTTTAAAATTCCTAATATAGTTAAGGGAGAAATATGTGTATTTGTAAGGTGAAATTCTATCACCATTGTCATTGCATGTGCACATAAAATTTATCTACTTGAAATTCTTTACATGTGTAAGTTTGTTCATGAAGGGAGACAATATGTTTCATCTGACCTCTTTTGCTAAATGAACACATTCAGTAGCGGGAATGACCTATATTTATGTAAAAAAATAAAATTTAGTAGCTGACTAAATTTGTAACAATAATCAAGTTTTAGAGTAAATTTACATTGTTTACAGTATCTTACCGTCATTATTTGTGCTTCAATCTTTGCATCTTTCAGCAAGACTTCATACTTGTTTGTTAAAATAGTGTTTTCAAATTTGATAGTATTATCATTTATGTAATTCCACCTCTGGACCATGTTTATCATAAAAGATAGCCAATTTTAACTAAAGCTCTCTTGTATACTTGTTTATTGCATTTATTAATTAAACTATATTTCTTTTCATGGATGCTATTTGATTTACTGAGCAATGTGATTGTATTTATTTATGAAATCCAATATCTTTCGAGCAAAGTTTTATGCTTTTATCAACCACATTTGTTCTCTCATAAGACTGTTGAATTCTCGAATATTGTATGCTCTTAACAATGCATAGTAGATGTCCTTGATATCTTTTATATATTTTTTAAAATGCGCTTTTCACATTTTTTAACAAATGAAATATATAAAGACAATAAGATACTACTAGATATACAATTATAACTACTTTAGCTATATTTTTATGTCTATATAAGACAACACACATTTTATCCCTTTGTGGATATACCTCTTTTAAACTTTCAAAGAAACGTTTTCAATATGCATCATTTTTTGAGTAAACAATAGTATAACCAATTGATATAATTTGTACTATGTGAAGCATTTTGTTCATGTTTTAACATCGGGTAAAATTACCAAAATACCCCTAGAGGAGAGATGTGCGCATAATGCGTCTTCCTATGTTCTGATGGTAAATTTAAGGTTGGATATGCGATCAGTATGAAAAATTGAGTGGAAAAGTGGTCTCGATTAATTTTTAGAGCAACCAAAACAAAAGATAATTTTTTATGTGAAAATGAATTCCAATTAGGGTGTGCGACAGTTGTACGACGCGCACCTGCCGCAGACCAACACGTAACTTTTGTCCAAAAATTTTCTATGGGATTGAAAAACTCGTTCGGAGAATTTTGGCAAAAAAACCTAAAAATGACAAAGGTCCACATCGCGGACCCCCTTGTTCCGAGGCAAACTTTTTTTTAAATTTCGTGAGAGGTATTCCAAACCTTTCCCAATCTCTCCTAAACTCAAAACACAATCTAAATGGGTCATTTCAGCATAACAAGGGTTTTAAACCCCATTCTAAGTCCTTTCTAAGTTCTTGAAAAAATACTAGGGCTAAAGAGGAGAGAAGAGGAGAGAAGTTAAGGAGTTTGAGGAGAATTCTTGATGATTGATTGTCAAAAGCTTCACACCAGGTATGTAAGGCTAAACTAAAGCATGGAATTGTTCTCCCATGTGCCCCATTGATGGTAATAGAGGACTTGAGAGTCCATGAGTCCCCATATATGTTTCTTGAAATACTTTCTTGATTATTTTCGTGAAAATTATATCTATTACATGTATTTTTCATATGTTGATGATCATCATAAACTTATTTTCTTGAATTGAATACTTTTCATGAGATATTGAATAAACCCTATATGTTGATTTGTGAAAGCATACATGAATAAACCTAGGGATGGAGTCTAGAGCCTTGACTTGAATATGTTGATGGTAATCTTGATGTGAGTATGAGGTTGAGTTACTTGATCTTGACGATCATATGAGTTTTCATAATTGAGTTCTTGAGTTCTATCTAAATGACTTCTTCTAAAATGATGATTTGAGTCCTTGAGTTCTTAATGAGAATTGAGTTAATTGAGAAGAGTTAAAGTCCTTGAAAACAATAGAGGACTTTAGAGTTTGAGTTGATGAGATAATAAGAGTCTCCATGAGACTGATTGAGTTGATGAGTGCCTCCGTGAGGCTAATTGAGATGAGGAGGAGTCTTATGAGCATTGAGTCTTGAGAGGAGTATCAAACATCAAAATGGTAAGAGTGAGTCTCACCCGTACTTATTAACTACGTCACCAAGCGTACGTGAGAATTGAACCATTACTTCAGATATTCGCCTCTTGAGGTAAAGTCCCTGAAAGTAATAGAGGACTTTAGAGGTTAGATCCCTGTGGATCATAGGCGTTCCTTACCTGGCAAGTATGAAACTATTGTGGGAACATCAGCAAGATTGTTATAAAATCACTAGCTCATAAGTGATTATTGTCAGATAAGAGAAACTCCTAAAAGGTTCCCACCTTGAGTATTTTGAGTCGAGTTGAGGTTAGTTGAGCTTAGTTGAGTTCTATTGAGTTGAGTTGAGTTGATTGGTGAGGTTTGATTGGTTGATAGTTCACTTGTCTACTCTATATTCCTACTTTAGATAGACATTTGACATTTTGATTGAGTATATTCTCAGGTGATGTTATTTCTATATTTATCACGACCCAAGCCTAGGGCCTGGACTTGACCGGCGAATGGAGAACCCGAAGGAACCTCAAACAAGCCTCATAGCATATCATTACACATCTTTGGTCACAGAAGCAATTAGAATGACAATAAGAGATAAATGTAAACAAGGGGAAAAGGGACTAAGGGTAACTTCCATATCATGAACATAAAGAGTCAATAGAGTCAAAGCTCATAGCATAGGTATATAACAAGTCCAATAACACATCTACTACAGAGATAAGAGTGGGGACCAAAAGAAAGCATCTAGGCTCACCCTTATAGTCAATACATAAGTCAAAGAGAAAGTCTTAATATATAGCAAGAGATCATAAATAATGTCCTCGGAATGGAGAACTCACCAACAAGCTTGAAAGAAGTCGTACTAGCCACATGGAGGAGGAGGATGATTAAGTGGTGTGCCAGTTCCTACATGGTGACATCATGTAGGCATAGAGTATGCATTAGTATATTTGAATGCACTAAGTATGTAGGATGGAATGCAACTAGAGATAGACATCATAGGCAAAATGTATAATCATAAGCAATGAATAGCATACAAGTAATATAACATATATGAATGATGTTTGAAGTAAAATCATGCTTATATAGATCATAATACGAGTGTAAAAAGTGACTATTTTAGTGTAAGTGAAGGCCTACCACCCCTTTGGATAGGCACATAAGGTACTAACCCCTTCATGAGGTTGATGGAGTACAAACCCCCCATCGAGGTTGATGGAGTACTAACCCCCCATCGAGGTTGATAGAGTACAAACCTCTCATCAAGGTTGATAGGTACCAACCCCCAACAAGGTTACCTCAGTCTATCACCCCCCGAACTAGGCGACCAAGGTACCAACCCCTCGATAGGTTACTCGGGCCTACAACCCCCCAAGCTAGGCTTGGTCATCCCACACTCTATATGTATATATATATATATATATATACATACACACACACACATACTGCTTTCATCATCATAAACTACATTCCTTTATGTCATCATTCCATCATTATTCTATCATTATTTCATCATCATATAGTCATTTATCTCATAAGACATACATTGGATCATCAATTCCTCAAGAATCCACAACCGAACATGTTATCAAACACTTAGAGGGTGTGTAACGCTAGTATAAAACCATGCAATTCAAGAGTGAAATCATGCTAGAAAAATCAGTGTAAAGCTATCAATAGATATTTGGTAACACCCTCAAACAATATACATCAAGACACTTCATTAATTCTCACAATAGACCCTTGCTCTTTAATGTAAAACCATCAATAGATACTTGGTAACACCCCCAAACAATATACATCAAAATCCTTCATCAAACCTCTCAATTGATCTTGGTTTCATGACCGAAAACATGCTAAAATAGTCACAATTTCATAAACTCCAACATAGTGTGCAGTGATTTTCATAATAGATAAGACCCATGAATAAATCAACTTTAAATAATGCAATTTTGAGTAAAAAGTAGGTATTTTCACATTTGGGAACACTTAGGCCCAAGACATAAAAGTCTTGGACCAAGTTAAAAAAAGGCCATTTTTTGTACTATGGCGCGTTGCGGAAACAACGCGGATTTGCCACTGAAAATTGCATTCTTTAAATTTCATAATTGCTAATCTTTTGCTCATAAATCGGGGTTAGACCCCTCTCTCCCTAATTTTGACCCCCTGAACAAGAATATGAAGTTGGATTTTCGATATTGAGCATGCATTTTGAGATACATGAAAATTATAATTTCGGACACTTCCGAGGCACATTTTCGGATACTTTTTGGGGTCGTTTCAATATCTCCCACTTCGGAATATTCGTCCCCGAATATTAAAGAAACGTATATGAGAGACATAAACATGACACTTTCAGCCCACATAGAAATGCAATAATGCACTTAAACATCATTTCAAAAATTTCATCATAAATGAAAAATCAACATGAACTTGTCAATTTAAACATGAACATATACAATTATATGGGGCTGAACTTAGGACCTGAGATTATATAATGGGCTTAGATCAATACCTTAGGCTTGACTGGAATGGAAAAGATAATGATATCGCTTTAGCATATCTGCTTTGGCCTCCCAAGTAGCACTCTCAACTTGTTGATTCCTTTAAAGGACCTTAACGGAAGCCACTTCTTTGTTTCTCAACCTCTTCTCTTACCTATCAAAGATCTGAACCAGAATTCTTCATATGTCAAATTATCCTCATCAACACCCACAACATCAAGAGGTACAATAGTATTCAAATCACCCATACATTCCTCAACATGGACACATAGAACGCTGGATGCACAAATTCTATCTCACTAGGCAACCTCAACTCGTAGGCTACTTTGCCAACCCTCCTCATGACCTCATAAGGACCAACATATCTTGGGCTTAACTTGCGCTTCTTTCAAAAATGGACCATACCCTTCATGGGTGAAACCTTTAGGTAGACCTAATCACTAACTTTGAATTTGAGGTCTCTTCTCCTCACATCAGCATAGGATTTTTGGGGGCTTTGGGTCGTCTTCAACCTTTCTCTAATCATCCTAACCTTCTCAAGAGCCTTCATAACCAGATCTGGTCCCAACAAAGCTACCTCACCAACCTCAAACCAACCAACTGGTGATCTATAATATCTCTCTAGAGAGCCTCAAAAGGAGTCATACTGATGCTAGAATGATAGCTATTGTTGTAGGCAAACTCAATCAACGAAAGATGGTCATCCCAACTACCTTTAAGCTCCCACACACATGCCCTAAGCATATCCTCAAGGCTTTGGATTGTCCTCTAGGCTTAGCCATCCATTTGAGGGTGGAAGGTCGTAGAAAGCTTAACTCTAGTACTAAGACCCCTTTGGAAAGATCTCCAAAAATGTGAAGTAAATTGTGCTCCACAGTCTAATATGCTGGACAAAGGAACCCCATGCAACCTTACCAAGTGATGAATGTACAACCTTGCATAATCTTCAGTCCCATATGTGGTCTTAATCAGTCGAAAGTGAGACGATTTTTTCATCCTATCAACCACAACCCAAATGGAATCAAAACCATTTTTAGTCTTGGGAAACCCAACCAAAAAATCCATATTTATCTCTTCCCACTTCTAAATAGGAAAACCGAACATGTTATCAAACACTTAGAGGGTGTCTTCCCACTTCTAAATAGGAACCTCAATGTCTTGGGTTTGGCCACCTGACCTTTGATGTTCAGCTTTGACTTGTTGACAAGTATGACAACTGAAAACGAATTTGGCAATGTCCCTCTTCATGCCTCCCCACTAATACACAACCTTCAAGTCTCTATACATTTTGGTGGAACCGGGGTGGATAGCATAAGAAGAGTTATGGGCCTCATCAAGAATCCTTTCTATTAAACCATCAAAACATGGTACACACAACCTACCTTGGTACCTAAGAGAACCATCTCCCCCTTGGGAGAAAAGCTCCACCTTGCCCTGTTTCACCAAGGCCTTCAATTCTAAAAAAGAGGGGTCAAGATCTTATTTTATCGTCACCTTATCAATCAAAAAAGACTTAGAGCCATCAACAACAACCACACCACTATTACTATCCTCTTCCAACCTAACTCCCAACCTAGCCAACCAATGCACCTCCCTAGCCATCTCCTTCTCACTACCATCAACATGAGCTAAGCTCTCCATGGACACCCTACTAAGGTATCCACCACCACATTTGCCTTACCCGAATGATAATGCACACTCATATCATAGTCTTTAAGAAATTCTAACTCATAGTTGTGGTGCACAACATAACTATGAATAAGACTCTAATTCACGCGGTGTGTTGGACACTGAGGATCTAACAACCTAGTGCTCTGATACCACCTTTGTCACGACCCAACCCTAGGGCCTACATCAATATACACCCCAAGTAATAACGTCAAATCTTTAATGCAAACACAATGATGGCTAATTCAAGATCATGGGTAAGGTAGTTCTTTTCATGCACTTTGAGTTGTCTAGAAGCATAGGCTATCACCTTACCATTTTGCATCAACACACCACTCAAACCAACCTGGGAAGCATCACAATACACAATAAATCCCTCAAACCCATCCGATAGTGATAATATAGAAGCGAACACAAGCTTATCTTTCAAGGTTTGGAAGCTCCTCTCACATTCATCGGTTCACACAAACTTAACCTTCTTTTGAGTTAATTTTGTCATAGGGGAAGTAAAAGAAGAGAACACACTCATGAACCTCTGATAGTAGCCAGCTAGGCCCAAGAAACACCTAATATCCGACGAGGTTAATAGTCTAGGCCAATTTCTAATCACATCGGTCTTCTTTGGATCCACCTTAATACCATCCCCCGGCACCACATGTCCTAGGAAGGCAACCTCCCCCAACCAAAATTCACACTTTTCATATTTAGCATACAATTGCTCCTCCCTCAATCTTTGAAACACAATCGTCAAATGATCCCTATGCTCTTCATCACCACGAGAATAGATCAAAATGTCATCAATGAAGACCACAACAAAGGAATCAAGGTAGGGTCTGAAGACCTAGGTCTATGAAGATGGTCGGTGCATTAGTCAACCCAAAGGACATTACAACAAACTCATAATCCTCATATCTAGTCCAAAAAGCCATCTTGGGAATATCACACTCCCTTATTTTCACTTGTTGATACCCAAATCGAAGATCACTCTTAAAGAAATGGCCCCTTGCAATTATTCAAACAAGTCATCAATCCTTGGAAGAGGATACCTATTCTTGATGATGACCCTATTGAGTTGGCGGTAAGGGACCTATCCTTTTTTGTAACAAACAACACTGGAGCACCCCAAGGTGATTGGCCAGGTCTAATAAATCTCTTCTCCAATAAGTCCCTGAATTGTTCCTTCAACTTTTCAACTCCATCGGGGCCATACAATAAGGGGGAATAGAGATAGTTGAGTATCGGGAAGGAGGTATATGCCAAAGTCTATTTCCTTTCAGGAGGAACACCCCCAAGGCCTACCACCCCCTTAGATAGGCGTATGAGGTACTAAACCTTTCATGAGGTTAATGGAGTACAAATCCCCGACCGAGGTTGACGGATTACTAAACATTTGGGAAGACATCAAGAAACTCATTTACAACCAGAACTGACTCTATAGACTTTAGACTCCACATCCCTAGCCCTCACAAGATGGTAAAGACACCCCTTAGAGATCAATTTACGGGCTTTAATGCAAGAGATATATCTACCCTTGACCACTACATCCTGACTTTCTCACTCAAGGACGGGCTCATTTGGAAATTGAAACTTGACCCTATGGGTTCGATAATCAATTGAAGCATAGTAGGCATACAATCAATCCATCCCAAGAATGATATCAAAATCCAACATGTCTAATTCAACAACATCACAAGGCAAAATTTTATGCAAAATGCAAATAGGATAACTTCTATAAACTTTCCTAGCAACAATAGATGCTCTAATAGGAGTAGACACCTCATATGACTCAATTTCACCACTTCCATTTGCTCGGCGTAGGTCATCAACCATGACAAGTCCATATCACTAATCAATATGGTGGACCGACATTCTTCACTAACCAAGTCGAAAACACCCATCACAAATTTGTTCATCCTAAATCTTGAGTCAGCCACCAAATATGGAGCATATTTCAAAAGTTGGGTAAACTTGAGGGCATACTCCCTCACACTCATGAACTTTCATCTCAAATTCATAAATTCCACCAACTTAGCCTCTCTGAGCTCAAGAGGGAAGAACAGATTAAGGAAAGCCATTTAGAACTCCTCTCAAAGCACCATATAGCCAACTCCCTTCTCTTCTTTCCAGTTTGTACCATATTAGAGCTACCCCTTTGAGTTGGTATGCCGCCATCTTCGCCTTTTTATTCGGCCCAACACCCATGATAGACAAAAGTTTATAGACCTTATCAATGAACACTTGGGAGTCCTCACTCACTTTTGACCTATGAAATTCTGGGGGATTCATTCTCATGAAGCCTCTTACCCGAGAGGTCGGTGTAGGAGCATGAGGAGCTTGGGTCCCTTGGTTGGCTTGATTAGCCACCACTTGTAGAAGCAAGGCGAGAGCATCTCTAAGCTCTCCATTTGTCGGTTGGTCCTCAGCCGTGCGAGCTCGTCTTCCCCCCATATTAGGCATGATCTAGCATAACAAAGAGCAATCATTAGGGGGGAAAGCTTAATCCAGCTCTATAGCACGACTTAGAACATGAAGAAGGGAAACATTTCCTAAAATATTTTATATCCTTGTACTCATAGTTGTGGTGCACAACATAACTATGAATAAGACTCTAATTCACGCGGTGTGTTGGACACTGAGGATCTAACAACCTAGTGCTCTGATACCACCTTTGTCACGACCCAACCCTAGGGCCTAGACATGACCGACGAATGGGAAACCCGAAGGAACTCCAAACAAGCCTCATAGCATATCATTACACATCCTTGGTTGCAGAAGCAATTAGAATGACAATAAGAGATAAATGTAAACAAGGGGAATATGGACTAAGGGTAGCTTCCATATCATAAACATCAAGAGTCAATAGAGTCAAAGCTCATAGCATAGGTACATAAAAAGTCCAACAACATATCTAATACATAGATAAGAGCGGCGGCCAAGAAAAAGCAACCGGGCTCACACTCATAGTCAATACATAAGTTAAAGAGAAAGTCCAAATACATAACAAGATATCATAAGTAACGTCCTCGGAATGGAGGACTCACCAACAAGCTTAAAGAGACAGTCGTACTAGCCACGTGGAGGAGGAGGATGATCAAGCGGTGCATCGGTTCGTACATGGTGATATCATGTAGGTATAGAGTATGCGTTAGTACATTTAAATGTACTAAGTATGTAGGATGCAATGCAACAAGAGGTAGACATCATAGGTAAAATGCATAATCATAAGCAATGAATAGCATACTAATAATTTGATATGTATGAATGATACTTGAAGTAAAACCATGCGCATATAGATCATAATACGAGTGTAACAAGTGACCATTTTAGAGCAAGCCAAGGCCTACCACCCCCTTAGATAGGCGTATGAGGTACTAAACCTTTCATGAGGTTAATGGAGTACAAATCCCCGACCGAGGTTGACGGATTACTAAACCCCCATCAAGGTTGATAGAGTACAAACCCCCTATCAAGGTTGATGGGTAGCAACCCCCAACAAGGTTACCCATGTCCTACCACTCGCTAAGCTAGGTGACCAAGGTAACAACTCCTCGATAGGTTACCCAAGCCTACAACCCCCGAGCTAGGCTTGGTCATCCCAAACACTATATAGAGATATATCATACATATATATATATGTATACACTCTTTTCATCATCATATATATATATTCCTTTTCATTATCATCATATAATCATTCATCTCATAAGACATAGAATGGACCTTCAATTCCTCAACAATCCACAACTGGGCATTTTATCAAACACTTAGAGGGTGTCTAATGCTAAAGTAAAACCATGCAATTCAAGAGTGAAATCATGCTAGAAAAATCAGTGTAAAGCCATCAATAGATACTTGATAACACCCTCAAACAATATATATCAAGACCCTTCATCAATTCTCACAATAGACCCTTTTTTACATAGCTCTAAAAATGGAAATGGAGACTTGAAGCTTGAAGAAGAACCTTGAGATCTGGAAAGGGTTTTGAGTCGTGAGTTTAGGAGTGAAAAATTTGGCTAGGTGTAGGCATTTTCACGTTTGGGAACACTTAGGCCCAAGACATAAAAGTCTTGGACCGAGTTAAAAAAATATGTCTTTTTTGTACTGTGGCGCATCGCGAAAGCGACGTGGATTTGCCACTGAAAATTACATTCTTGAAATTTCATAATTACTAATCTTTTGCTCTTAAATCGGGGTTAGACACTTCTCTCCCTAATTTTGATCCCCTGAACAAGAATATGAAGTAGAATTTTTGATGTCACGCATGAATTTTGAGATACATAGAAATTACAATTTCGGGCACTTCTGAGGTACTTTTTGGGATCGTTTCAATATTATTCTACCTGTTTTTGTTTCATTCAACCATTTTACATACTAGTACACTCCACATACTGATGTCCCCTTTAGATTGCATCATTTTATGATGTAAAGGCTAGTACTAAAGATCATCAACAGGCACATTATTGAGGATCCAAGCATTTCAGCAGAGCCAGTAAGCCTCCTTTAGTTCAGAGGATCATTGCATTTATTTTTATCTTGCTTATTAGAGTTAGACTTGAGTTAGCTTTATTTTAATTTGACGTAGCCATGGGTCTATCATTGGCGTCACTTGATAGTGATAGAGGTTTCATAGACTAGAGTTGAGTATGGATGTTGAGACTTGTTGAGCTACTTTCTTTCGTACTATTTTATTTATTTAATATAATATTTGAGTAATAGATTTTCCATTCTTATCTTTAGTCTTCCGCTGAGTTTTTTGAGTTATATATTGAATGAATGGATATGATGAGGCCAAGTGGTTCGCTTGGGACTAACAATAATATCTGAGGGCGGCCACATCTAGGATACTCTCCCGGAGCATGACATAATATTAGCAAAAAGATTGTAATAAATGAAAACAAATTATTTAATGTAAGAAAAAATTAAGTCAGTATTTTATAATACTAATTATTATGTTAGCATATATATACTCTGCATGTATCATAGAGGTGAAAAAATAGTAACCTGAAAGTATGAGCATTTATTATCTTGCCCATTTTGTCTTATAGGAATAAGCATTGTACCCTAGCATGTTTCTTTTAGAAAAGTACGATCCACCACTAATGTAGTTTGCAATAGTTACACACTTGAATAACTGCATTTAATACTATAAAGAGACACAAAAAAAATTCATTGTCTTTGGTATCTAGCCTTACAATTGTCCTTGGAGTGGAGTATTTCAATATGTATAGGTATGTGGGTAATTGCACGTATGAATCTTTGGGTTGCCTCTCAATAGTTTAATTTTTTTTCTTTGCTTGTCATGCTTGCATATAGGTCAAGTTGATACCATGTGATTTCTTGATATCTCTTTGTACATCTATAGGTGTGTAGATAATTCTTGAATCATTCAGTTTGACCGTAGAATACCGGCAACAAATAATACGAAAATACCCTCTCTGCACAACAATTTTCATGTTCTGAGAAGGTGTGAACATTTTTATAATTTGTCACTCAAAAGAATCTTGATTTTTGTATACTTCTTGCTTTAAGATTCCATCGACATGTGTATTGTAGACAAATAATTGTATACCTGCACATGAAGCATGTGAAAAATCTTAATGATACCTAGAGAATATATATACTGTGAGAGTATCAATGACTAATGATTATTTTGTGAACATTGAAATCTTAATGATATCACTACAACATATGAATATACTGTCTCGGTATCATTAAAAATTTTACAACTCATTTTTTGGTATATAAATACATGTGAGAAATCTTAACAATACCAACATAGTATATACACACTATAATAGTATCACTGACTAAATGAGTAGGTTGTAAACAATGAAACCTTAATGATATCACTATAGTACATGAATACTTGGTATCATTAAGAATTTTACACCTAATCTCTTTGTATATAAATTAATGTGAGAAACCTTAATGATCCCAATATAGTATACACTTTAAAACACCATTTCAAAATACCAACATAGGTGTAAAATCATTATAAACTTGCCAACTTAAACATGAATGCATATGAATGACATAGGGGCCGCTAACTAAAATGAGTAGTTTGTGAATAATTAAATATTAATGAACCACTATATGAATAAACTTTCTTGTTATCATTAAGGATTTTATGCCCCATTCTTTGTGTATGAATGTATGCGAGAAATCTTAATGATACCAACAGAGTATATATATACACTATCGGAGTAATCACGACTAAAATGAATAGTTTGTGAACGAAATCTTAATGCTACCAGTATACCATATGAATATAACATTTTTGTATCATTAAGAATTTTATGTCTAATTTCTTTATACATAAATGCATGTGAGAAATTTTAATGATATCAATACAGTATATACACACTATAATAGTATCACTGATTAAACGCGTAAGTTGTGAACAATAAAATCTTAATGAAACAGTGTTTGTGTGTGCGTTTGTGTATGTATAAAATACACACACACACAAAGTAATAACATCACTGAGTAATGAGTAGTTTGTGTACAATAGAACCTTAATGATACTACCATGGTATATGAATATACTCTTATGGTATCATTAAGAATTTTTATGCTTGAATCAAGAGAATATATAGACACTGTGATAGTATCATTCATATAGCACCTAATATTTGGGTAAAACCTCTATGACACCATGACAATATATATATACTATGAAGGTATCATATAGTATTTCTTCAATTGTTTTCAATTATTTCATCAACGTTCTACAACAAGATTACAGAATGGTGTATAGGTATTTATACCTATTTTTGCAAGAATTGAGACTTCAATATTGAAAATTCACGACCCAACCCCGTGGGCCGCGACTTATGCCAAAATAGACACTCAGACATAAATATCAAATCGGACACCAACTTAGATCCAGACTCTAACCTGTGCCATTTTTTTTTCAAAAATTTCGGCAGAGTTTCCTTTGTTTTACTAACTAACCACCTGCATACAGAAACATTCCAGCATACCATACGAATATATGAAAATATATGCGGGCTGACAAGGTCACGGCTATGGTTAAACTGCCTAATATACCTAGTATACGTACATGATATACAAACTGACGTGTTCCATACTCACAGGAGTCCACAGACCTCTATACAAACAGACTGAATCCTAGTATGGGATAGGGCCCCATCATACCCTCGACTATGTACATGAATATCAACTAAGGAAATAAGTATTTATGCCAAACGTTTGCTCCGAAGCAAAGGAGCACTTCAAACGTCAGTCAGAGATCCTTAGCTGGCCCGCTACCCTGTACGTCTGTCCCTGTGGGTGATTTTGCTCCAAAGCAAAGGAGCACTTCAAATGACAGTCAAAGATCCTAATCTAGCCCGCTACCCTGTACGTCTGTCCCTGTGGGCATGAAACGCAGCCCCCGAAGAGAGGGGATCAGTACAAAGGATGTACCGAATATGTAAAGAAGAAAGTACACAATATAGATAAGAGTAATAAACTGAATAGAGGTACATAAGTCAAACTTATA
Source organism: Solanum virginianum (assembly GCA_000787875.1). Classification (NCBI taxonomy): domain Eukaryota; kingdom Viridiplantae; phylum Streptophyta; class Magnoliopsida; order Solanales; family Solanaceae; genus Solanum; species Solanum virginianum. The sequence continues at coordinate 249 of DF358087.1, read as the reverse complement.
AGCAAACATCAAAACACTTCTTTAGTTAAATTATCAAACTAAGGCGTACCCGAATTATGTCAAGTACTTACTTACTAGAATATACGGCATATAGCAATTAAGACCAAAGTATAATAGTACGTGACTATCCAATTTATTACATGCTTCCTCCCCAATATATGAAAATTAGGGATAACCGAAACAAAGGTACGAAGAGCAGAATATATTCATAATATATCACAATGTCTATTTTCAAGATTCAACTTCAAG
>DF358088.1:63775-98508 GCA_000787875.1 Solanum virginianum | reverse complement strand
AAATAGGTGGTAGCCCGAGGGATGGAAGCATCACCTAGACAAGGACGATCCTATCATGGGGGTAGCCCGAGGCGCTAAGGAAGAGCCTAGCCAGGGACGAACCCAATACAGTTACCACTGATCAGTTGGTTATTTACAGTACATGTTATGCATAGATTTTACAGTAAAGGTAAAGTAATATAAAGAATATAAAGTACATGATCCCATAATATAACTAAAGAGTGGTCTTTTGTCATACATCAATGCATAGTTTTATTTGAGTTGACATTTCATATACAGTATTTTCTGCCTTACATATTTAGTACATTATCCCAAACTGACGTCCCTTATGGGGGACCTGCATTTCATACTGCAAGTACAGGTGCTAGTAGATCTCCCCAATAGGAGTACAGGATATCCAGCTATGGTTACCAAGATCCAGGTTGCTTCGGGGCTTTGCATGTCTAGAGCTTATATTTTTGTGTTGTATAATTAGTCATGGTGGGGTCTGTCCCAACCCTTATCAGAGACTTGTCCTTATCTAGAGGCTTTGTAGACCATGTAAATTAAAGTGTGGTCATGTCTCATACTTTAGACAACGTAGCCCCAACGGCCTAGACATATGCGTTTCCTTTTGGCTGGTTACTACTGTCTACCTCCTTAAAAGCATGTTGAGTGTAGAAATAACTTCTAATATGTATAGAAAGTACATGGGTATAGGTTGGTTCTCCCGAGCCTTATCGGCTATGGGTGTCGATCCACCTTAACGGGATTTGAGGCATGACAGTTTTCTGATATGAGGACCCACTGTGAGTCGTACGTCACCCTACGAGTCATAATGGCCCCTCATAGGAGGCAACGGTCACCTATGATTCCTTAACACTTACCATCGAGACCCACCTACGACTCACAGTGTCTGCTATGACTCGTAGTAAGGGACTCGTAAGTGCTACCTTACTTTAATTTATATTTTGTTCCCTATTACGAGCCCAGACTGCAACTCGTAGGTTATCCTACGAGTCATACCTATGGCTCATATCTGTTATTAGAATGATGTTTTTTAGGCACCTTCGCACTATGAGTCTATTGTATGACTTGTAGGTCACCCTACGAGTTATACCTGTACCATGTATCTGAAATCCTACAACTGATTCAGTTCTTTTGTTGCTTCTTTTCTCTTCATTGTTATTTGCTTTGTTGTTTGATATTTTAGCAAATACTATGGTGTTCACTTTGCTGTGTGGATTGTCAATTTTCAGGTATAATGCCTCCAAAAGACAAATAAGCCATACAAGCCATCAGGAGGAAGCTAGTGATGAATCCTTCAAAATAGAATAATCTGAGAGATCTATGGATATCCACAGAGTTAGGATAGACCTTGAGGTAATGTGCCTAAAACTCGAGCCCGCACTGCACAAGTGCCAGTAGAGTTTGATAGTCCCTCCTAGTCTGAGGAGGAGGGCACCGGTGATGAGTCTAGTAGTAGTTCACCGCAGATGACTCCTACTCATACTGAGATCAAATCAGAGAAAGGGTCATATGCACAATAGGATGAAGCAGAATCACAGCCTTTGGCTGACCTAAGATGGGGCATCCTCGAAATGAGAGCTATATATGATAAGGGGTTAGAGCTGAAGGGACAGGGAAAGCCTGTCCGACAGTTCCACGAGGAGTCAAGATTAAATGACTCCGAGTTGGACCGAGGTTGGATACAGAGATTGATAGACTCGTACTCTGATGGACTTCGGAGTGATTGGGCAAATATACCCCTTATTTGGTCCAAGACTTTTATGCGGCGTATTATGGTAGTCTCCTCCGAGGCCTGCCTAAGACTAAGAAGACTATTGATCAGCCTAGACTATGAGTGGTTTTGGTCAGGGGTCAGAGTGCTGATATTTTTGTAGAGACCATTCGACGGGTTGAGTTCCGACCCAACTACAGGGTGCCTCATTCCACCGTAGAGTATGATGGTTGAATTTCAAAAATGAAGAAAGTGGTGAACAAGAAAAACATTGGGGTCAAAATCGAGCTACTTCAATGGATTTCCAGCCAGAAATGCGAGAAGGGTTTCGAGCCTACGGGGTTCACAAACCACGCTGATCAAATTGTACAGTCTCACCTCTCCTTCCAAGCAAATTTTTGGTGTTCCATTATCCATTGGTGAATCAGGACCATATTTACGGATAATGTGATCACAATGGAGAGAGTTGTGATGTTAGCTAGCATTCTGGCTGGCTAGGAGATTGACTGGGTTCATGTCATGGAGGAGTAGATCCATGAGTTAGCGATTCATACCCAGACTGCATTGCCTTTTCCAATCCTGATACATAAATTATGCAATGTAGCTGGGGTACATGTTTCTCTCCATTTGGACCTTTATGTAGAGGCCCTGTGTAGCATGGATCCCAGCCTGATCAAGGCTGATAAGAACCCAGTGGCCTTACAGAGAGCAGCTTCGCCTTCCATTCCAGAGCCATTCCCTATTGAGCCACAAACTCAGGAGCAGACCCCAGCCGCTATCAGTCCTACTCCAGCTACTTCAGGTCTATCTCCATCTATTGAGATTGATAGATGAGAGAGTCAGAGTAGTGGATGCTAAAGTAGATGCCTTCGAGGATTGGGTCTAGAAGAGGCTCAGAGATGCTAGGCCTACTGACATGAATGCTATGACAGAGGAGTTGGCCAAGTTTAAGGCCAACTTGTTGAAGATGCTAGCAGCTCTTATAGCAGCTCCAGAGGTGACACCGGCAGGTGATAATATATTTGACCTATTCGATGACCGCCCACATGCCTACGGAAAATGGCCTCTCAAGAGTGACGGCCCAGAGGTGAGCCAGAAGAGGCCTAGGATTGATGATGAGGCATTCGCACTGGAGGAGCAAATACCGGAGGAGGTGGTGCAGGAGTTGCTAGCTCTGGCAGCATTGAGTAGGGACTGGGAACGACGGATAGCACAGGGATAGAGTAGTTCGTAGACAACTGCAACACATACTATCGAGGAGGTGACAGAGTCCAAGGACCCCTAGGACCAGAAAGATACTGGTGCTTGAGCACCAAGTGTTTGATATTTTGACCCCAGCTCTTACATCTTATTTATAGATACTTTGTTCCTTATTTCAGAAACCAAGTGTTTGATATTTTGACCCCAGCTCTTACATCTTATTTATAAATACTTTGTTCCTTATTTCAGACAATATCTTCTTTTTGTTGATGTTCTGGATACTTTTAAATGTTTGGTTTTGTTTTGAATGTTGTTTTTAATTATGTTTGGATGTTTGGTTTTGAAATATTGGTTTTTAGTGTATATATATGTTTTGGATATTTTTGTTAATATGTATCTTTACTTTAAGGACAAAGTATTTTGTTTTGGTGGGGTGTGGAAGTTATGGATTAGGGTGAAGTCTGAGTAACCTCAAGTCCATAATTTCCCCTATTTTTGATCTCAAGGTTTTCTTGCTGTGTTTCTTTTTTCTTGTGGGTTTTTTAATTTCTATTGAACTGGCATGTCTAGGTAGTATAGATAATTTGTAAATATATAGTAGTTATTATCTTTTGATGTATACATATTCTTTAAATGCTTTTTGAATGTTTTGAAAATTCAGTACCCTCAAAGTTTTTGTGATTATTGGTGATTAGAGCAATCATGCATATTGATTATCTGGCAATATTTGTTTTTTGATACTGAGAAGGCAGTTGATGCTTGAAGCATAACCTGTGAGTCTATACTTGATTATGTTTGCGATGACATATGTATGTGAGCTTATTTTGCTGCATTCATGTATTATGTATAGACTCAGAACTTGCCTTGTTACTCTAAGATTGGACTGGTGATATGGTTGATTGGGAAAATATCTTAGGCTATTATTCTTTTAGTGAAGTCCACTTTTTCTCAAAATACCTACCAAATGTGATAGTTGATTCCTTGTTCCAATTGTTTGAGCTTTTCATGCACCTATTCTTTCTTGACACTTAGCTAGCCTAGCCTTGTTTTATGAAATACCTTGATATTGGTCCCTGTCTATCCTTGAACATATGAACATTAATTGAGGCTAAAAGCCTATGTTGAGGGTGGCTACAAATAGTGGCCCTGGTATGGAGAACAAATATTGTGTGTTTCACCTTAGGCTAAAAACCTAAATTAAGGGTGGCCATTGTTGTGGTAAAATAATGAAAATGAGGTGGTTAGTTGGAAAAGAAAGAAAGAAATGAAGAAGGCATGTGTCGTGTGAGAAAAAGGAAAGAAAAGTTGCCTTGGAGTGAAGAGAATAGCAAAAATGAGTTCAAAAATAAGGCACAATTGAAAAGGAGAAAGAAAGCACCCAGAAAAAGCTTGAAAAGGAAGAATAAGGGTGGATTTAGTGAAAATGTTTGAGTTATGAAGGTAAGAGAGTTGATAAACATGATTCAAGGATAGTTTTTAGTCACTACATGCATAAATTGCCATACCAAAGCCCCATGAGCCTATGTTACAAGCCAGTAAGTCCTAAAGTGATCCAAATCCACTTTGTCACCAATCTAGAAGATGAGTATAAAGACAAGCCTATGGTGTTAGTCATTTTGCATGAATTTCATTTGTAAGAGTGAGAATGCTTGCATAGTTCTTGAATGTTAATTATTTTTTGAGTGATAAAGAGGGATTTCTTTTTTGTGAGGGCATTTGCACTGCATTATTGGCATATGACTAATTTAGTGCCTATGGATTGTTGATACTCCTTTACTTGTCATAGTTGGATTGTCAGATACATCTTGGTGTTTTGATAAGCTTAGTAGCTTTACAATCAGGTTTTGAAAATGAGAGCAGGGTACCTGAATGAGAGCTAAATGATGTATATGCCATTATAGTAACTGCTATGTATTTCTCATTGTCTACTCGCTTGAGGACAAGCAACAGTTCTAAGTTGAGGGTGTTGATGTGCTGTCAAATTACAGTACATTTGGTGCCTAAAACAAGGGATTTTGCGAGTTCTTACTACTACATTTTATGGTTTTTTTAATGTTGATTTTGCAGAAAAAATAGGTTGGCATGACTTTGGGAGAAAATTACAGATTTTGCTGAAGTACAGGACATAGGAGCCTTCCTATGAGTCATAGTCTGAGCTATGAGTCATAGGGCGATCTCGTAAGAAGAAATAGTGAGCAAAAATCAAAAATCTGCTAAGTTGTGTTCAGCCCTACAAGGCTACTCTACGAGTTGTAATATAGGTGGGTTCATAGCAAGAAACAGAGAGCTAAAAGTTTGGACCAAGAACTGACTTCTTATCCTCCTACGAGTTGTAATATAGGTGGGTTCATAGCAAGAAACAGAGAGCTAAAAGTTTGGACCAAGAACTGACGGCCTAGCTTATGAGAGGATCATATGAGTCATAGCCCATGCAATGACTCGTACTAGTGGTTCGTAATAGTCAAGTCCAAAATTTCAAAGTGCTTACTATGAGACCCTTATTACAACTCGTAGGTCATCCTATGAGTCGTATCTACGCGACGTACATACTGCCTGCTGTCTTTTCTATTTAATTTTTAGGGTTAAATTGTAAATAGTATAAATACTTAATGATAGGATTTTAGAACAGAGAGCTAATACATTGAATATCTTATAGAACACTTTGAATATTCTCTCTTGAATATTCAAGGGTTTTTCTAGGGTTCAGTATAGATTCTCATTTTTAATTTGACGACCTACTTTTGGGGATTGCAAAAATCCCACATTGTACTCATTCTCCATTAATCCAAGCTTGTGGTTTGCAACTTGTGGTGTTCTTGTTCTTCATTGTTTTGGGTAAACTCTAAACTATGTCTTCTATTAGAATTATTGTTGATTTTGCCTTAGCCATGAGTACCTAAGCACTCATAACTTAGGGTTGTGGGAACCATGAGTAGTTGACTTGAAATAACCTAGACTTTGTGCATTTCTTTAATAGGGGTTTTGCATGTATTGTTTATTTCCCTTCATTTTGCTTGATGTTTGATGGTGGCCAATACCAAACCCTGCCTACTATCACGATCCCGACCAAGGTAGTGACGAATAGGAAAAGGGAAGTAAATGACAGAATTCGATTGATGTGTTCTCATCTAAACAACCAAAAATGATCAAGGGGAGGTTGACTGGGACAATAGGAAATGGTTAGTTGGCACATCATGGTTCTTGACCACATGTCATGGTGAAATTTGACCTTGACCTTTACAAAAGGGCTGAAAAAACCTAAGTTACCATCCTGTGTGTAAATTCCCAATTAGAGTTATGTTGTCTAGGGTAATTGAGTTAACGAATCATGGAAAACATAATCCCCAAGTTATCCCTAATTTTGAGTGTGTTCCCACATAGTTAGTATAGTGTTTATTTTAGTTTTTGTTCTTAAATCACAACAACCCCCCCCCCCCGCCACCCCAATTTAGAGATTTTAGTAATTGATCCTTGAAAAGACTGGTAGTGGATCTCTATAGTCAAGCCTTGTATTCCTTACGAGTTTGACCCTAACCTTTGGTTAGGTTAATTGCTGACAGCGACTACTTTCTTATTGAAGCATGAACATCATCAACACTTCCACTTGCCCACTTGTTTGGGGTGATAGGGCATCGCCACCCTATGTTTCAATCACTTTTTAAGAAGATCTTTAAAGAGTCTATTGCAAAAGTGAGAACTTCCATCACTGATAATAGCCTGAGGAGTACCAAATCTTGAGAAGATGTTCCTTTTGAGAAATGTTGTGATACTTTTACCTTCATTGTTAGGTAGAGCTACGACCTCCACCCACTTGGATATATAATCCACAACAACTAAGATGTACTTGTTCTCATATGAGCTAATAAATGGTCCATGAAGATTTTCCACATATCAAATAACTCAATCACCAAAATAGGATTTAAAGGGAGCTCATGCTTGCACGTAACCCCACCTTCACTTTGGCACCTATCATAAGCTTTGACATAGTCATGAGCATCCTGGTGGATTGTGGGCCAATAATATCCACATTGTAAAATTTTGTGAGAAATTTGAATCCCGCTATGATGTCCACCCACTAGTGACGAATGGCATGCTTCAAGTACGCTTATCATTTCCACCTCGGGGATACAATGACGAATAATCCCATCAGCACATACACGAAATAAGTATAGGTCATCCCAAAAGAACTTCCTCACATTATTCATAAACGTTTGATATTGATGTGTGTTTAAGTTGGGTGGCACAATGTCACTCACTAAATAATTTGCATAGTCTGCAAACCAAGGTATAAGATCATGCGATGCAGCCAACACTACTTCATCAGGGAAGGAATCATTTATCTCCAGTCCATCATCAAATTGCAACATTGCTCCATCTTCTAATCAGGATAGATGATCTGCAACCTAATTTTTTGTTCCTTCTCTATCAACAACATCAAAGTTGAACTCTTGCCAGAGAAGTACCCATCTTATCAACCTTGGCTTCGAATCCTTTTTGGCCATCAAATATTTAAATGTTGAGTGGCCTGTATGCACTAACACTTTGGCTCCTAACAAATATGAACGGAACTTTTTGAATGAGAAGACCAATGCAAGCAACTCTTGCTCTGTGACAGTGTAATTCTTTTGGGCCGTATTCAAGGCTTTACTAGCATAATATAGGGGATGTAACACTTTCTCCTTGCACTGTCCCAATACCACTCCTAGAGCAACCCCACTTGCATCACACATGATTTCAAATGGCTTGGACCAATCAGGAGCTACAATAATTGGTGCTGAGATCAACTCTTTTTCAACTCCTCAAAGGCTTGCATGCATGCATCATCAAACACAAACTTGGCATCTTTCTCTAATAATTTGTACAATGGGTGTGAAATTTTAGAGAAGTCTTTTATAAACCTTTGATAGAATCCTGCACGCCCCAAGAAACTCCTTACACCCTTGACTGAGAGGGGTGGTGGAATCTTCTCAATTACCTCAACTTTAGCCCTATCGACCTCAATGCCTTTGCCAGATATTCTATGATCCAACACAATACCCTCTTTAACCATGAAATGATACTTTTCCCAGTTTAGCACCATATGACTTTCTACACATCTTTGCAATATATCATGCAAGTGTGCCAAGCAATCCTCAAATAAGTTTCTAACCATACTGAAATCATCCATGAATACCTCAATAGTACTCTCTACCATATCTGAGAAAATCTACATCATGCATCTCTGAAATGTTAATGGAGCATTACAAAATGCAAATGGCATCTTCTTAAATGCGAAGGTGACATAGGGACATGTAAAAGTGGTTTTCTCTTAATCCTCTAGAGCGATGATGATCTGATTATAGCGAGAATACCTATCAAGGAAACTGTACTAGCCTTTTTCTGCAAGTCTATCAAGCATCTGATCCATGAATGGCATTGGAAAGTGATCCTTCTCTGTTGAGGCATTGAGCTTTCTGTGACTAGCCTCATAGGAATCAATTCATTGTTAGCATTAGGTATCACTGTGATACCCCCTTTCTTTGGAACACGCTGTATCGGGCTCACCCATTCACTATCAACAATTGGGTAGATTACTCCTACATCCAACCATTTAATGATCTCTTTGCGGACTACCTCTTGCATAGGAGGATTCAGGCGCCTATGATGTTCAATGCTTGCTTGTGTGTACATATCCCAGGAGGGATACCAATAATATCTGCAATAATCCATCAAATAGCCTTTTTAAATCGTTTGAGCACTACTACAAGGGCATCTGCTTGCTCATCATTCAACTTTGCAGCTATGATGTCCGGCAAAGTGTTGTTCTCTCCCAAGAATGCATATTTCAAATATGATGGAAGTGCCTTCAATTCTAACACCAGTGGTACCTCTATAGAGGGCTTTGTGGGTGGCGTCTCCCAATTTTGCAAATCTAGCTCCAACTTAGTTTGGCGTCTAAGGCCAAACGATACCCCTAAAGCATTTACTGTCTCCTCATAATCTGGGATACCATCACTGTCAAAATTCATCAATACTGCCTCCAAAGTGTCAACACCCAATTGTAACTCAATTGGTACCTCCGACTCATCATCATCAATAGTCTCTATAACTGAAACCGCTCTCATATCACTATCCTTCCTTGCTTGTTGACACACATTGAACACGACCTCATCTTTACCAAATTCAAATGTGAGTAGTCCCTTCTCCATGTCAACCAAAGTGCGACCAGTAGCTTAGAAAGGCCTCCCCAAAACAATAGGAACTGCAAATCAACCTTATAATCAAGAATAAACAAAATCTGTAGGAAATATAAAATTTTCAACTTTTACCAACATATCATAGAGTATCCCCACAGGTTTCTTGATTGTTATGTCCGTCATTAACAACCGCATCTTGGTAGGAGTAGGAGTTTCCAAACTGAGCTTCTTGAAAATCACCAAGGGCATCAAATTGATGATAGCATCCAAAACACAAAGTGCTCTTGCAAATTCTACCTCTCTTATAGTGCATTATATAGTGAAAGCTCCTGGGTCTTCACGTTTTTTAGCCAAAGACTTGGTCATGATCGCACTACAATGTTAGAGATCTTTAGAAAGGTCTTGACTCACAGTCTGTTTCTTCGTAACCAAGTCTTTCATATACTTTGCAAAACCCGACATCTTCTCTAAAGCTTCAATCAAAGGGATGTTGATGGTTAGTTGCTTAAGCATAGAGAGGAAGTGTGTGAACTTACTTTCTTCTTCCCTCTTTTTGAGTCTTTGAGGGAAAGGAGAAGGAGGCCTTAGGACGGTCTTATACTTCTTTGGCTCTTCAACCGTTTCACCTACCCCCATCCTTTACACAATCTTCTCCTTCAACAATACCCCTCTTCACAACTCCTTTCTCATGAACATCTTCTATTTCAACCGGTATAGGAGGGCCAATGGTACTCTTACCACCTCTAGTTGTGACTATCATGTAGTGCCCTTATTCTTTAGATTTTGAAATGCATTGCTTGGCAATGTACCATTCTGGTGTTGATTTAGCTGAGTAGACACTTGACCAAATTGTTGCTCAAGTTGTTTGATTGCCACCGAATGAGACTCTATCTTTTGATTGATACTTGAAATATCGAACTTCATTCCCCGTAAAGTCCCATCTTGTGTTTTGGATTTTTTCATCATCGGTCAAACATGTCTTCAATCCCAGAATTACTTGCCCCGGTATCACGATTATGGGGTAGTACATATGGACCATTCCTAAAATCATCTGTTCCACCCCACTCGACTTCTAGCACCCTATTTCTCTCATAATAACCACCTCGATTATCTCTATAAGTACCTTCTCTATTGTAGTTCTGACCTTGGTTCCCTGAACCTTGACGCCAATAGTCCGAATTGGACCATTGGGCATTGTTCCAAAAATCCACCACTTGATCACTTACAAAACAAGCATCCTCATCATAATAAGATTCATCATACACGGGCGCTCTAGGAGGTTGGTGGACTACCGCATGCACTCTTTCTTTATTTTGCTTAACCACCGAATCCATAATTGTGTGGAGTTGAGCATGGTGTTGCATGATCTCCTCGTTGATCTTAGCTTGCTCTGAACTAACATTAACAACACATGAACTCCTTGTAGAAGCTCTCTCCCTTTGTCCCCATGCACGGTTGGTTTTAACTACTTGCTCCATTCTCTCGGTGATCCTTGTGAACGGTTGATCCAAGAACATGCCCCCATTATAGTATCGACACAAGCTTGACTATTTTCATCGAAGGCACGGTAAAAGATCTCTACCATCGTCAATAATTTTATAGTCTGGGACGCTTCTTAAACACTTTGTAAATCTCTCTCACGTTATACTAATTGAATCACTGGGTAATTGCTCAAAATTATTGAGTTGATCTTTTAATTTGAGCTTTTTTGACCTCAGGAAGTACCTTTCCAAAAGGTCTTTCTTTAAATCTACCCAACTGGTGATTGAGCTTTGTGGGAGCTCAGATAGCCACACTGTTGCATTACCAGTAAGATATAGAGGGAGCACATGCAAACCAACAGCATCCATGGAAAGATTTTGTATCCCCATCACGCTCTTGCAAACAAAATCTACATTATGCAGATGGCTATGAGGATCCTTGGAAGGTAGACCCGCAAACAAACCACGATTCTGAAGCATTTGGAGCAATCCACTTGAAATCGTGCACTTAGTGTCGGTCGATAATTGTGGCAATATTATAGCTCCCGTTACGTCCATGGGCATGGGATTCAATCTATATTGATTCCATTTATAAGCATTCTAATTGAAGCCTCTAGGTTGTGGCCTATTCTCCAATGTTGGTGGATTGTCATCCCTATCATCAACATCATCATTCTGATTCACAACTTCATTAACCGCGATATTAGCATTTTCTTGAGCCATTCTTTTTGTAACCCGTAGGATCTCTAAATCAATTGGAGCTAAGGGAATGCCTTGGCTCCCTATATTGGGCATACAATACCTAGTATACCTTGCAAAGAAACTAGACCAACAAAAACAAAAATAAAGTAAAATACAATAGAACTAAAAAATTAACACTTGAATTATACTACTAGTAAATTCAAATCAAAGTTTTGCAGTATTCCCCGGCAACGGCACCAATTTTCTTTGATCACGCTCAAGGTACACCTCTTTTTGAAGTAAAAGCGGTCATCAAAGTAATAAACCTAACCAAGGCTAGGATCGAATTCCATAGGGAATACGGGACTTTACAACTTGATTCACTAATAAGCAATTCAAGAATTAACTAACTCAATTCCCAAAAAGAGGTGGGGTTGTAATTATTGATTGGACATTAAACTAAACTAAATAAAATTAGAAGACAAGCAATAATGGAGAGCAACTTGGGCATTGTGTTCCCCATAATTGACTAACTCAACATCTCCAGACATCACAATTCTCAACTAGAATATCGCATGTAGGACTGTAATTTAGGTTCTTCCAACCCTTTGGTCAAAGGTGAAGGTCGAGTTTCACTATGGGACTTGGCCCATCTCCATAGTGTGCTAACTAACCATTACCCATAGTCCCAGTCAACCTCCCTTTGGTCGAGTTCGATTGATTAGACGAGTACACATCATCAAATCCTGTTAATCAATCTCTTTTCCTATTCATTACCACCTGATCTGGAAGGTAACACTAGGTGAGTTCTAATGTTGGCCACCATTAGAAAGCATCCAAAATGAAGAGAAATAATTAATACATGCAAATACCCATTCTAAGAATTGCAAATAATTCGAGTTTTCTAAGTTAGATTCTTATGGTTCCTACAACCCCAAGTTGTGGGTTTAGCTACTCATATCTTGTGTAAATAAAGAAACAGTGAATAGAGAAGACATGGTTAATCACTTACCCAAGAAGATTGAAGAACAAAAAAAATCCAATTTATGTTGAGAATTACAAGATTGAAAGATGAATTAAATCTACAAGTGAATCTATTCTCCAAAATTTAGTCTCCAAAACTAAAACCCTAAGAATATTCTAATTTCTTGCTCTTTACTCTATTCTCAGTTGTTCTCTCTGTAAAATCTAAAAAAACTCCTTTTAAATGACCTAGTATTTACAAACAAGTCTATAAAATAATTAGAAAAACTGGTTGGCGCACCCTACGACTTGCAGTTACGACTCGTAGCTTGGGTCATGAGTCATAATCGTACTTTTGTATTCAGCTCTAGGATTTTGGACTTCACTATTACGAAATACCTTCACGAGTTGTAGTCTAATCTATGACTCGTATTATCCTCTCGTAGTCCATAGTTGCAGCACTTGGTCCGAAACTGGGGAACACTAGAAATTGCTAGGAAACCTTCCGATACTACTCGTAGAGTGATCTACGACTCATAATTGGGTTTCGTGTAGTTGAACTTCAATTTTTGCTTCAACACTGGAAATCTTCATGAGGCTGTCCACCTCTACAACTCGTAAACAGAGCTATGACTTGTAAAGGGTCTTGTATGTCTTCAAAAATCAGCAAAACCTATAACTTTTCCAAAAATTATGCCAACCTGCTTTTCCTGTAAAAACAAACACAAAAGCACATAAAACCATAAATGTCCCATTAAGAACACACAAAATCTCAAGTTTTAGGCATCAAATGTGTTGTATTTTGACAGCACTCAGCGCCCCTTTTGCTCTACCTCTCTTCCTATGATCAAACTAGAGTCTAGTCACTCCCTTGAGTTGGTAGGCAACTAACTCAACCCGCTTAGCATCACCTGTATGCATAACCTGAAATACTATCTGGAGCTCCTCAACAAAGTTCTCAGGATCCTCCTTCACATCAGACCCCGTGAACGCAGGTAGGTTCATCCTCGAAAATTGACAAATCCTGGTGGTATCTGAACCATCATGTCTGTAATCTCCATGTCGACCTCCCTGTGTAGTGACTGCTTGTGCAAAAGTCTGAATGGCTTGGCGGAGCTCAACATTAGAGATATCCGCTTATGGTGGCTACTCAACAGGCATAACTGGACCTCTAGGTCCAGCAGGAATTGGTAGAATAGGCTGGTTTGCATTATGACGACTGGGTGTCCTCTACCCCTGGCTGGTCTGGCAGCTCTATGTGGAGGCATGATATGAAAAACAAGGTGCAAACGCACAAATTAGAATGGACTTAAGAGTAAACTCTGAAGCACGAAAGAGAAATAACAATTCATAGTGACATTTCCTAATTCCCTTAGTCTCCCCATTATGGATATGGCAAGCTTCCCACCAATAATTGAGACTCTACTAGGCAAGGTTCCACAGACACCCTCGGACACTTGAACTCTGTGCTCTGATACCAAGTTTGTCACGCCTTGAGTTTACACCCTCGGTGCGGTCGGCACCCAGAACTATCTCTGGTCCCAAGTGAACCACTTGGCCTGGCTACTTTACTCAGCGAAAGATTTAAATAATAAATGGTGGACTTAGATATAATATGCTAAAAAACAATGGTCTAAACAATTAAAAAATCGAAATATCCCAACAACAACAGAAAATAAGAACTGAAACTTCTGTCATAAGTCTATGGAACCTCTAACTAGAATAATCTGAAACAACTACCATAATAGGCCCACGATAACCACAACTGAAAAGAAATGCTAAGAAAAACATAGATAAAGACTCCAAAGACTCTAATTGGTAAGAGACCTCACCAATTGCTAAATGAATAGTTGGTCCTCAACGGAGCGTCTGCTGAGGAACTCTGTCACCTGTAAATGCATTATACACCGATGCAGGTTCGGACGACGTCAGTACGTGAATGTACGGTATGTAAAATAGCCAAAATCGAGAACTTAGGATAAGGCACTACACTCAAAGTAACTAAAATATGTCTCAAAATAGGATAACATAAGTAATAAATAAAGTGCATGCTGAAAGTAAAAACATATGCTGAAACTCTGTATGTAGAAACTAGTTTACTTTAGCTTGGGGGAGTTTCTCTAACCGACAACCATCACTATGAGCTTCGTGATGATACATCGTCTTGCCCATGCTGCTAGAGCCATCCCATACTTTGTCAGGGTAAGGGACGAAAACTAGGGGAGGGATCCATCCCAAAACTGAGTCATCTCAGTGGAAAGTGAGGAGTTGTACTCTTGGTACAATCCTATCCTACGCTAGCTATGTAGTTTATGAGTTCAAGTTATTTTTACTCTCACTCATATCAGGAGTTGTACTCTTGGTACAATCCTATCCTACGCTGGATATGTAGTTTATGAGTTCAAATTATTTTTACTCTCACTCATATCAGTGCTCAATACTACTCCCAAAAGTATTAATTATATGCTCATACTTAAAAGAATATTCTTGCTCAAAGTATTACTTTTCTTTTCTTTGGGACTTAGCCCAACTTAGCATTCTCTTAATTTTTCTCAAAAATGTCTAAGATCATAGGCTTCATGCTTCACTATTCATCAAATACTTATACTAATATTTTTCTTGAGTTTAAAGCAAGATATCAAAATTCATATATTTTTGTAGTAACTTTAGGGTTTAACTAATTTAACAATTTAAAAGTAGTGTCTCCACATAAGACTTCAATATAGTAGAAAAATTCAGTAAATTTCCTCCTTTTCTTCAAAAATAGCATAAACAAGAACAATTTCTCAAGGTAAAGAAATATTGTTTCCAACTAATAACTTGATACTTGGAGAAAACTGGTAGCACATGATGGTGAAATAGTGAAAAAGATTTTTGTAGGCCTTACATACATGTGGGACTTAGGTTCTTGAAGAAATTTGAAGAAATTTGAAGAAGGTGCTCGAAAGCCCTAGCTTTTGCCCTTTTGAAACTACGTTCCGAGTTTGGGGAGTGTTTGAACGTTAATGATATGAAGAATTATGTTTTTAGGGGTTTACTTAAGTGAAAACTGACAAATTTAGGCTTAAGGGGTGAGAAAAGATGAAAATACCCCTCTTTAAAATTATTGATCAGGTCTTCTACGAGTCCATCTACGGCCCGTAGCAACCTTGCTGTAAACTTTTAGGTAAATTTTGGAGTCTCTGAATCACTTTGACGAGTACAATCTATGGCCCATAGAAGTATCTACAACCCATAGATTAGTCCGTAAAGTCTTGGACCAAAAATTATATTTTCAAGACTTTTTCGCACGAGTTAGCAGACAGGTCGTACTTTAATCTATGGCCCATAAAGGGGTTTCATAGAAGCAACTCTGCTCTGGCAGTCTTCAGTAAAACGGTCATAACTTTTGACTCTAAACTCAAAATAATGCGAAATCAGTTGTGTTAGAAAGTTAATTCAAAGAGTTATGATCATTTAAAGTTGACCCTTGCACAATCTAAGACTAGAAACTCAATTTATAAGAAAGTTTTGAACTCGACTAAGTACTAGATGTCACAAACTTAGGGTTTCACTAAGACTTCCTTGCAGCACTAGTCAATTTGCTCACGATCTTGCAAATACTAGTAAGCCTTTAACTCTTGATCGCTAAGGGGACTCTAGATTTAGAAGACAAGAGAGCTTTTGTAAAGAAGACTCTTTAGAATACTTGGAAGATTGCTACAACTTTCTTGGTTGGTCTTTACAAATGAGTGGCCCATCTATTTATACTACAACCTAAGATCTTAAGTGCAAATAATATTTACTCTCCAATTCCCTCAATAATTACACATAAGTCCCTAGTTCTACAAGTCTCTATACATCTAGATATTTCTAAGTCTTCCAAGACAAGACTATATCCTTCTAGATTTTTCTAAGTATTTACAAGATTTGTCTACATCTTTCTAGAGTCTTCTAGGAGCTTCAAATCTCCTCTGCAATGTTCTAGAGTCTTCCAAAAACCTCTCCAAGACCCTAGTTTCTTCTCCTTGACTCTAGATTCTTCCCACATTTTTCAAGAACAAATGGTGGGTCATCACACAGAGGTCTCTTGTGACTTTAATACACTTCCTACATATAAGAGTAAGGCTTGAAACGTAGGTACATGTGAGGATAGAGTTATGGGGTGTCATAATCGTTCCCAGAAGCAAGCAGCTTTTACACCAATAAATACTCAACTTTACAGAATTACTTTCTTCAATTCTTCGTCAAGTCTCTCGGGTGTATGATTTGCGTTTGGGGGTTTCTTCAGTCCTAACAAAGTACTTACCTTTAACTTTGTTTCTCTTTGCTCCTCCTCACTATTAAAGGGAACTTCCAAGGGCCTATAACTGCTTGACCCCAATGGTGGACCAGGAGGTGAGGCAACTGGCTCCGGAGCATTTGCAGTCGCAGAAACTTGCACCAGAACTTCTCTGGTTGACCCCGATGGTAGTGCAGGAGGTGAAACTGCTGGAGCTTGTGGCAGTCACGTTAACAACATCAACAATTTAAAGTCAACACTTATTGATCAGCTTTATAACATAATTCTAATTATGGTAGGCAAAACTTAAAAGACATGACCTTTAAGAAGAATTTTCCTGAAAACGATTTTTGGACTGAAGATGGCGCAAAAAATCGAGGGAAGACAAAAGATAACAGAGGTGGCTGGTTCTCCTTTCCGTGGTTTTGATTGTACCGAAACAAAAGAAATAGCTTTATAGCACCAGTACGCTGATAGCCTGATATATGTTGGACTTTTATCATTTATAAACAACAACAATGCCTAATTCCTAAACAAGTTTAGATCGGCTATATCAAGCCTCGTTGATCGTGTTTCTCCCTTAAAAAATTCATCAAGTGCATTTTTATCGTTTACTTAGGAATTTTAAAAAATAAGTGAACTAATTTACTAGTAGCCTCCACAGAGGAAAAAGGAAAAGAAAACTTGAACCAAAATAGGATGTTACTTTACGAGATTTATAATCATTAATCGGAAGCATAAGCAGAGAGTGGGAAAAGGAAGAGGCTGACCATCTGATCTCTTTTTCCGAGGACCACCTGGGAGACGCCGTAAAGGTTGTGAGGCTGGACTTTCCGTTATTTCCATGGATGGGATCCAACATCAACAACATGGAAAGATATAGTTTGAGAAATTGGAAGAAGGAAAGGAAGACGATATATGCTTAACAGTAGAAACTGACAAAGCTGTAGCTAAAAGGAAAATAGAGCTAACAGTGGAACACATTTTTTTGCGGTTTCAACTATATTTCATACTCTCTTATTTTTTCCTTTATCTCTTTCATATCAAAGCTTTATAAATAGCAAACCAGTACAAAAATTTGTTTACAACAGCTTCCCTCATTCCTAAACAAGTTGGGGAAGGCTAGTGGGCTATATGAACTCTCACTGATAATGCATCTCCATTTAAATTCATTAATCATGAGGCAAAAGTACGGAGTGGAAAAAGGAAGAGGCTCACCATCTGATTTCTGTTTCCGAGGATGACCTGGGCCACATCGTAAAGGTTGCGAAGCTGTCACTTCAACATCAACATGGAAAGATTTAGTTTAAAAAATTAAAACAAGTAAAAGAAAAAGATATATTACTCAACTGTTTGAACATACTGAAACTTTAGCTTGAGATGACGCAGGATATCGTTTTAAAAGTTGGAAATTACTAAACCTTTAGTCAATGTTGCAACATACTAAATCTTTGGCTTTGAAGTTAAAACTTGCTCTAAAGAAGATAGAACTAACTGTGGATAAGAGCACTCTTTTCTGTTCTAAAAATGGAAAATTAGTTAGATGCCTCGTTCCAAGAACAAGTTGGGGACGACTCGATGATCTCTCACGGATCATATTTCTCTGTTTAAATTTATATTTTTATAATTCCTGTTCACGAAATGGTTCTTCCAACTCTACCTAGTATCTTAATCTGACAAGTCTAGAAGTCAAACGTATACGCATAGATTTTAAGAAGTTAAGATGTCCTCCACAAAGATCATTCTCCGGATCAGGTACCAACTCAACATTATCATCCATAAGCGATTTCATAAAATTCCCCCATTCATATAAGGTAGAAGGGCAGCCCCGAGGGAGAGAAGGGGAGCTAGCTTCCTTTCTTATTATTCTGTAGTCTTCTTCATATTTGCATAGTATTCATTTTATTAAATTTTACTACTACCTCTTGCTTCAATTGTTTTGTTTGTCTTGTCATTTTCTTTTCTATCCTATTATGATTACACTTCTTTTCAGCCGAAAGTCTGTCGAAAATAACCTCACTGATTTGCATATATCCTACGCTTCCCAAACCCCACTTGTTAGATTACACCTTGTATGCTGTTTTTCTGCCATTCATATAGGGAGTAATTTATTTGGAAATTCTGCACTCTTGTAAAAGACGGAGAATGTTTCATTTCAGTAAGCAGAGGAGATTTGGGTTATCATATTTCCTTCTTTTGTATAGCTCTTACTTGTACCAATAAAATGATCTACTCTCAATGAGACTACATATGTTAGTTAAAAAATAAAATAAAAAAATAGGGATTTAAAATCGACTTTCTCTGTCTCATTTATGTGACATTCATCTCTTATTTAGCAATGACACAATTTCCATTGTATGAAGGGTCTCACTTGACAGTTGACACTTTATTGTGAAAAAAATCAACTAAAGTAAACAGTAAAGTAACTTCAATAAGGACAATTCGGTAAACATAACAAAATCTCTTTTTTTTTTTGCTTAAATTTCCGTGAACAGCCGGCCACATAAATTAGAACAAATGATATAATTAATTGTTCATTTTTACTTGTCCCTTTTAACATATCAAAAAAGTATAATTATTCTTTTCATGTTTTATGCTTAGCATTAGTTATTATTTTCCAAGACTTAAATGCTAAATATTAATTAATAAGAATAATATAGTAAAATAGTCATATCCATTTTTATTTCTTCTACTCCTTTCGTCCATCTTTATTAGTTCCTGTTAACTTTGCATAGGGATTAAAAAGTAATAAATGACATGATAATAATAAATACAATATCTTGAAAAATATAATAAAAAAATAATTATAATTAATGATAAACGTATATTAAGAACTAAACATAAAATTCCGACCCCAATGTAAATATCAAATACCAGAAGAAACCCCAAAAGGGATGTTGGAGCCCATTTGATTTAGCTTAAAAGTTCGTCAAACCTGCTTTTAAGCTCTTTTTAGCTTATAAAAGTATTTGACAATTTTCAAAACAGCTTTTAAAAGTTAAAATTTGCTTAAAATAAGTTAAAAGCAGCATCCAACTTTTTACTTTTTAGCTTAAAAGTTGTTATAGTTTGATAAAAAAATTACCTTTTTATTTAAATATTTTTTATATTTTCAAAAATATCGTTAATTAAATAAAGTAACTCTAACTCTAATTATTCTCTCCATTTTCATTATTTCAATTCAAATAAGTTTCCATATTTAAAAAAGTACTTTAAACACTATTTTTTTCCCAGCTAAATCAACCGGGTGTTAGTCCTGAAAACCCGATACAAAATCATAAAGCAAAAGCAGCTAGCTCACCATCTGATCTCTATTTCGGAGCCGGAGGGCGACCAGGGGCACGTGGACAGAGCCGGAAATCGACCGGAATAAAGGGACTCTTTCTCTTAAACTGCATCTTCTACCACAAAGCTCATTAGCAGAGCCACTTTTGGTCTCATCATCTTGCATGTAAGTATCATCAATACTAACCCTTTTGGGTACAATTTTGCTTAAGGGTTTTGTAGACCCAGGTGGAATTTCCATTATCTTTTGACATTTTATACATTGTTCCGTAAAACGAGTTCTTTCAATACATGAAAAATGAGCTCAACAGAGTAATTAGAGATGGTGGAACAATGGAGCTAATGATTTTTCTTTTTTAAAAAGAAGAAATTAATGGTGGAAGTTTCTTGTACTGATTTTGGTTTGGTTGCAGAAACACACACAAAAAGATAGAAAGCAGAGGAGGGGAAGAGTGTGAGAAATAAAAAGTTGGTGCAACTCTCGAGATTTTTATTATATTTATTAAAAATAAAATATTTATTTTTAAAAAATTAAAAAATAATTTATTGTTGGATTTTTTTAATTTTATTAATGTATTGTTGGATTCTAAGTTACTGTGTTGTTAGCTATAGTCATAATATTAAATTTATTATATTTATAAAGTTAAATCATAAAATTATCATTTTATTTATTATTTTTTTAAAAAATATGTCAGATTAATATTGGATACGCAAAAGTTTCTTAGTTGGAGTGTTGCTACTTTCCAATTTCATATGGTCATTAGAACTTCTATAATAATATTGTTCACTTTGAGGTAGATCTATACAATTTTAAAATCTTTATTATGTATGTGTATAATATAAGATCTGCTTACTTATATATCTAAGTTTTTCTTCTGTGTTTTGTCAAACTAAAACTTTTAATGTTGTTAGGGTGTCACATTACATCCCTTCTAATGAATTCAATATCTTCGTTAATATTTAATTTTAAGATTTTTCTAAATTCAACATTAAAGTTTATTATATATATTTTTTGAATTATGATCACCATTGACAAAATTAACATAAAAGTAGTTTGAATAACTGATAATTGAGAGGAAATAAGTAACTATAAAGTAACTTAAATAATTTCTTATAGAGGGGTGCATGTGAAACCTATCTTAAGTAAGAGTCCCATATCAAATAAACACAAAAAATTAATCGTGAGATTAATAATCAAAATTAATTAAATGGATAAAAATTAAAGGAAATTTTTTTTATTACTTATTAGATTTTTCAAAATTCAGAGGTTTTAGCACCTTTTTTTAGTTGATTATTCAAAATTCAATATTATTTTATTTCTATCCAAAAAAATCCATTGAAAAAAACGATCCTAGAGTTTTTCTAAAAAAAAATTATTTATTTGATTGCATGAAATTAAAAAATTCTAGGGAGTCATCCTTTATTCACTATCATCAAGATTTTTTTTAATGGAGAATGAAAAAGAAAAATAGAGAAAAAAGGGAAGAAGATAATTTAAAGAAATATCGTGAAAATTATAATTTTTTTAAATTTAAATATGTTTGATTTTGACCATTAACTCTTTGAATAAATTACACCTGCAGTATCATGTGGTACAACTACATTGTAGATATGCTCTTTGTATTTTAAACATAAAATCCCATACAAGTATTATTTTAATAGTATTTCATTTTACCTATACAAGTTTTTGGTAAAAGTAACTTTTTGGTAATGACCAATTTAGGGTAAAAGATTCTTGAATAATTTTTAAAGTTAATTTTTTTGATGATTCCTTAATTTATGGGATAACTTCTCAAGGTCATTTGTTTAATTATAGAATAATAAAGTCACCTAATTTATGAATATATTCTATTAAAGACACCTTTTTTTTTCAATAAAGTAAAATACATAAATATATTAACTAACATTTATATCCTTTAACTTTGGGTGTATATAAATAGACACTTAAATTTGTATAAAATTGAACACAGACACATTCATCCTATGGGACATCCTATGTATATTATACCACGTAGGATGCGTGCATTTACGTATTCAATTTTATATAAGTTTAATTGTATAGTTGTGCACACTCAAAATTACAAAACATAGATGCTAGTTGAAGTCAACTTTAAAAACTTATATATTTTGCCTAGTAACAAGGAAAACCAACTATAATTTTTTGATATAAAAAATTATAAGATACACACACGTTATATTATATTAAAAATCTTATTTTTTTTAATAATAAAACTTATTAATCCAGAGATAGAAGATGAAGTGAAATTTAATGTTGTAGGAGGGAAAACAAATGTAGTTCTAAATATTTAAATCTGACCTTGAAAAAGGAATTTATATGTCTTTAGCATGTCTCAAGAGTCAAGATTTCAAGAATTTATACATTGTTAGTAATCAAATATTTTTCGTAAAATTTTTAACATTAGGCACGGCCCCATGTAATAGAAAAATTACTCAATTCATTAAATTTTACTTAAATTTCTATCCATTGTTAGGTTTCTTTGAGTTCAACTTCGATTATTCATACTAGCTCTTGTATTCAAGTATCATAGATGAGATAGACAAAGATATCCCACAGATAGATTAACTTATCCCATGTTCTATATGAGATAGCTAATTTCCTGAGAATAATTAATATCCATAACCAAACACATTAAGTAACTCAGTACAACTGACTTGAAAATGAAAGACATTTATATATAGTCATCCTCATACTAGGAAAAAAAATAGACATGAAACTTAAAAAGTAAAAAAGCAATCTGATTCCATAAGTTAAGATTTGTATATGTTCTCATCTAGTAGGGAGGTTGTTCAATGAGTATGAAAGAATCCAACTAATTGAGATCATCATGATATCTGGACTGAAGGCTTCAATCCCTTGGAGAGCTACATTCTTGTGCTGCGCAATCTCACTTAGTTTTGCCTCTGACCGAGCGCCAAGTTCTTCCATCTTGGCTGTTGAAACTTCATGGACTTCTATGTATTTTGTTGAGTCATGCTTCAGACGCTCTTCTTCATGATTCAGATCCTTCATTTGCCTCTTCAAAGTTTCCTTCTTTTCCTTGATATTCTCCAATTCTTCTAGAGTACGAGCATAATCTGTTAGGTAGCAAACTCCTCCCACATCGGTGGAAGAGGAGAAGTAGAACCTACTTAAATAAGTTCAACCTCAATCCATTAGTATGAGGTCTTTTGGGAGATGCTCAAAAATAAATCCGTGAAGGCTTGGCCCAAAGCGGACAATATCATACTAATGCGGGGTTAGGGTGAGGATACGCGCGGTCCCTACATAATCCCCCCAAGCATAATTATTAGTACTTGTACCTTTTTCGTAATCGTTTTGCATTGATAACAAAGATGGCAGAGTTTTTCCTCTCTCTGCATCTTGCAATGATATTTGATGTATTCGTTAATGTCTATGTAGAAAGAGCCGTAATCAACTTCCAGCATTTTCAATAATCGAAAGGTAGCGTTGGCGTGTTGGATCATGGTGTCAACATCAATTGCAATAGTAAGCAACTTCTTCATCAACAAAGACTTGAACAATTACTTTCTTCGATTCTTCATCAGGAATACGCTGAGGTGTATAATTTTCCTTTGGGTCATGCATCAGTATTCTTGACAACTTTACGTTTGACATTGTCTCCTCCTCATCAGAGGAAGTCACACTAATAACATCTGCTGGAGCTTCTGTAACTAACAGAGGCAATCACATTAACCACATCGACAACTTAAAATAAAACTTACTAATTAATCTTTAGTTAAAAGACAAATAACTCAAACTTAAAATAAGTCAACAGTATATCCAGTGTAATCTCACAAATAGTAGAGTCTGGGAAAAGTATAGTGTATATAGACCTTACCCCTACCTCATGGAGGTTAGGTGCAGAGTTAGACGTCTGGATACAGATTTGACCGAACCCATAGTGTATTTATGCTAAAATACTTATTAAATACTAAGTTTAGACCCCACTATTATCGCTTGAAAAGTTGAAATCCTGGCTCTGCTTCTTGTGGAGGTAGAGATTATTTCGAAAAGACTCTGGACTCAGGTAACACTTATTAAAGCAGATTTAGAAGGAGAAAAATAGAAGTAATGAAAAAATCACAAATAGTAGGGGAAACATTCTAAATTATACAATGAAAAGGAACAGTAACCACAACAAATAAAATGATAAACCGAATACTGCATACCCTTGTCTACATGATAATCTTATCTTTTTCTTGAAGTGGATTACACTTCACACTAGCATAGGTGATTTCTAAATTTGTTATCTCATAGAAACACTATTTGATATACCCTGTACTCGAGACGATCAGAAACCAAACAAAAACTGAGGAACAGGAAGGCGGAGGAAGAAATTTATCAAGTCGAATGTCAATGGAAATGTATTATCAGCAGATTTGCAAGAAACAATTTTATTGCAGCAAAACGGATAACAGTATCAGATGGTTGAAGATGATTCAAGCTCAAAAAATAAACAAGAGCTAACAGTAAGAGAGGTTCACTGTTTCCTCTGCCTAGCCCTCTGCCACATCCCACAGGTGGAGGAATGGTGTCACACAACGACTCGAATAAGAACTTGATAAATTAGTGAACTACTTTAACAGTTAAAAAGCACACAGAAAAAAAGGAAAAGAAACCTTGAACCAAAACAGAATGTTCATGAGGCATAAGTACATAGTGAGAAGAGGTGGAGGTTCACGATCTGATCTCCTTTTTCGAGGATGACCAAGACCACACTGCAAAGGTTGTGAAGCTGAACATTCTGTTATTGTCATGGATGACATTTCAACATCAAAGACATGGAAAGATTAGTTTAAGAAATTTGAAGTAAGGACAAAGATATATGCTTTAATTTACAACTTACAACATGCCCCCGCACGCCACCCCACCCTTTTTTTCCCTTCCTTTTTCATATCAAAGTTTTATAAATGATCTAATGATATGTATTTGACTTTATCAGTTTAATTTAATCATATATTCCTCATTTCTAAACAAGTTGGTGATGCGACAATATGATTTAAAATCAATATAGGGATGAGAAATGAGACAAAGATATCCCACGGGATTAGCTTATCCAATCTTCTATATGAGATAACTAAAAATCCAATCATTTTAGTACAAAATGGCTCCTAGGACTAATTAGTACCCATGACCAAAACATGGAATAGAATAACCTCTGGATTCTAATCACTTGTTCCACCAACCAAACAACCCCTAAATATGTATAAAAATTAAATTAAAGAACAAGTTAATAACACTTGAGGCCATTCTCCTAAAATCCTATGAATCTGCCTCTTGAACTACTTTAATACTAAGCTCGACAAACAAAGCTTGAATTATAACATCAATGATCATGTTGTTGTTCCACATGTATCTTTTGCAGTAAACAAAATGTTTGTAGAAAAAAAATATTTACTAAGATATTTAGAACAAAAACTTTTGTTGAACAAAAACTTTTGGAGTAAACAAAACTTTTGTGGTACAAAACTTTTGTAGAACAAAACTTTGTGAAAACAATAACTACAAAGATTCTAATCAAGTTTTCAAAACCAAAAACTAAAACTAGTAATGAAAACAAAATCTGTAAAGAAAATCAAAAAATAAAATTGACAAGAAGAAAATCGAGTCCACTGAATATATAGTGTGTCTTTAAGGAAATTATTCCCCTCAAGTTCTCGAGGTTAATGGAATATATCCTCCCAGGATAGAACGATTTTATTCACCGGTATATCGGTATCTAAAACCACGGTGTTAGTGAACTACTCAGTAGCAGTAAAGCAAACTAGACTTTATTTATGTAGAAGAAGAAGAAGTCAGAAAAAACTCATTTTGAAATGATAGGAAAATTTTCTATATATAGAGAACGAAAAGGTCTTATTATGTCTTATTTTAAAGGTCACAACTTTTTTAGAAAAGTTATAACTCTTCATTTGTCATTCACACCTTTTAAACTTAACAATCCCCCACATGAATGGGAAATGACTCTCAGGAAGAACGGACAAGTGTGTACTTTACAAGCAAGAATTAGTTGCATCTGGATAAGTAGGTTTCCCTTTGAACTTTCCATAGTAAATATATGTCGGCTATACTCAATCAATCGGTAGATTAGATATCTTTGACCCGTCGAGCTTTGTTGTATACCTAGACAACCATATGTCACACAATCAACCCTTTACTTTCTATGGTTCTTATTACTTTGTTCGTTTCAGCAATGAAAACTTCCTGGTTCACAAGTGCGTAAAGAATTGGCCTTACTGGATTTTTCTTGAAGTGGATTACACTTCACACTAGCATAGGTGATTTCTAAATTTGTTATCTCATAGAAACACTATTTGATATACCCTGTATGAAACTTAGAAACTATTAGAAGGTCATAATACCTTATCCTTGTTTTTGAACATTGTCTCATCATGAGAATGGACCTTATAAAATTTTTGACAATGTTGAACTGTCATCAATGACATTGTTTGATCTCGTTGAACCTAGATCTTGGGATCTCCAGTCTTCTAGGTAGAGTTACCGCCACAATGATTTGTCATCGGCCATAGTCTCATTCTCTTTGATGATCGCTCAACTCCCTCTCCAGTTAGGCTTTTTGTAAGTGGATTCGACACATTATCCATTGACTTTACATAGTCAATTGTGATAATTCCATTAGAGAGTAGTTGTCTAACGGTATTGTCTCTTTGGCGTATGTGATGAGACATAACATTATACATAATGCTCCTAGCTCTTCCTATTGTCGCTTGACTATCACAATGTATGCACATAGGAGCCATTAGTTTGGACCAAAATGAAATATCTTCTGAGAAATTTCGAAGCCATTCAGCTTCTTTACTAGCCTTATCTAAGGCTATGAACTCGCCCCCATTGTAGATTGAGTTATACATGTTTGTTTGCATGATTTCTATGATATTACTCATCCACCAATAATAAAGACGTATCCACTTGTGGACTTAGTTTCAGTAGATCCAGTAGTCCAGTTTGCATTACCATATCCTTCAACAACAGTTGGATACTTGTTATAATGCAAAACAAAGTTCTGAGTGTGTTCTAAATACCGCAAACTCGTTTCATTGCCATCCAATAATTTTGGTTGGGGTTACCTGTGTACCAACTCAATTTACTTAGAGCACAAGTTATATTTGATCACGTACAGTTCATGATGTACATCAAATTTCCTAACACTCTGTCATAATCTAATTGAGACTGACTTTTACCTTTATTCTTAGCAAGATCAAGGTTTAGATCAATTGGAGATTTATGCACTTTTATAGTTTAAGTACTTGAATTTTTCTAGTACCATTCGTATATAATGAGATTGAGACAATGTTAGACCTTGAGGTATTTTGTGAATTTTTAATCCCTAATATCAAGTCAGTAACTCCTAGGTCTTTCAAATCAAACTTACTAGCAAACATATGCTTAATAGTATTTAAGTTAGCAATGTCGTTACTCATTATTAATATAACATTCACATATAAGAAAACAATGACAAATTTATTTGGAGTGTTCTATAGTCAAATTTTGCATGCCATTGTTTAGGTGCTTATTTTAGTCTATACAATGACTTAACAAGTCTGCACACCTTCTTTTCATTTTCAGGAACTATGAACCCTTTTGGTTGTTCCATATAAATTTTTTCTTCTAAGTCTCCATTTAAGAAAACTATTTTGACATTCATTTGATGAATTTCTAGATCGTACACCGCATCTAACTCTATTAACGTTTGAATTGATGTAATTATCGTTACCGATGAGTATGTATCAAAGTAGTCAAGACCTTCACGTTGCCTAAATCCTTTAATAACAAGCGTTGCTTTATATTTGTCAATAGTGCAATCAGCTTTCATTTTCCTTTTGAAAATCCATTTAGACCCTAAGGGTTTATTTCCAGGAGGAAGATCAATAAATTCCCATGTATGATTATTCATTATGGATTCAATCTCACTATTGACTACCTCTTTCCAATATTGTGCTTCTAAAGAAGTCATAGCTTCTTTGAAGGTTTGAGGCTCATTTTCTAACAAAAATGTTACAAAATCAGGTCCAAAGAAAGTAGAGGTCCTTTAGTGTTTGCTCCGCCTTGGATTTTCCTCATTATGATCACTTTCATTTATTTCTTTCTCGAGGCTATTTAGTTTCTTCATTAGATGATTCATGTTCTTTCTTATACAGATATATTGTTTCAAAGAATTCGGCATTATCTGATTCAATTATCATATTAACATGAATGTCATAATTTTTTTATCTATACACCAGAAATTGATATATTTTACTGTTCATGGCATATCCTATGAACATACAATCAATTGTCTTCGGTCCTATTTTTGTCCTTTTAGGTTTAGAAATCTGGACCTTAGCGAAACACCCCCACACTTTCAAGTATTCAAGGTTAGACTTTCTCCCTTTCCATTTTTCGTATGGAATAGATTGTGGTTTACTAAGGAGAACTCGATTGAGTATTCGATTAGTCATAAGGAGAGCTTTCCCCCACAAGTTCTTAGGTAAACCAGAACTAATTAATATGACATTTTATTATCTCCTTGAGTGTTCTATTTTTTCTTTCCGCAATTCCATTGGATTGTGGTAAGTAAGGGGGTTGTTGTTTGATGAATGATGCCATATTTTAAACATATTTTCTCAAAATGAGATTCATATTCGCTACTTCTATCACTCCTTATCATTTTGATCTTTTTGCTCAGTTGTGTTTTAACTTTATTTTTGTATTGTTTGAATGCTTTAATTGCCTCTTCTTTAGTACTAAGTAAATAAACATAGTAGTATCTAGTGTAATTGTCAATAAAAGTTGTAAACTACTTTTTCCCACCATGAGTTGGTGCTGACTTTATATCACAAATGTTAATGTGAATCATTTCTAAGGGACTGAAATTCCTTTTAATAGATTTATAAGGATGCTTAGTATACTTAGATTCAACACAAACTTGACATTTTAATTTATTGCACTTAAAGTTAGGCAAAACTTCTAAGTTTCTTCATATATATATATATATATATATATATATATATATATATACATACATACATAAAAGAAAATTGGCAGCCTTAGAATCCACCAATTCCTTTTTTAATTTTTAAATTTACAAATCTACCCTTCCCCTTCCCTTCCACTGCTTCGCCTCTGAAACGTCACTTGAAACCTATATACTTCTTTATTCCTTTCATCTCCTCTATCATCTCATAAACATCGCGTAATTGGTGTTGCCCTCGGCTTCCTTCAAAGTTTCACTAACGCACCCTTTGAATCTTATGCCGCCGCTCTTTGATTCGTTGGAACTTCCACTCCAAGCCACCAGGTATGCGCATCAATTCTTCATCAACCGCCCTTTGCATCTTCTGCCACTGCCCTCTGAATCGTTCGAACTGCCACTCCAAACCGACGGGTATGCGCATCAATTCTTCACTTCCGCATCTTCCCCTCGCAAATCATTGAATACGCCTATCACCTTCTTCACCAAATTTGCTCATTGGACTGTTAAGGATCTTTGATAGCACACTGATATATTTTTTCAAGTAACCAATTCCCAGAATATTGGAAGGCTATTAAATGATCATAATAACAATAAAACAAAATTTTTTCTTCATGTGTGAATTTAAGTTTGACTTTTGGAATATTCAAACTTGGTTAGAGGTCTTATGAGAAATTATATGTTATTTCCCGTAATTCCGAAATGTTACAATGATTTGCTTATAGTGAATTCAATCTTAAATTTTGTGTCTTATTAATTTATGTGTTGCAGAGAAAATATGGTTGCGGAGCAATGATGTTAGAAAAAGTGGCGATATTGCTTGGAATGATAGGAGGTATGTTGTTGCACTGCAAGTCATTGAGGCGATTCGAACAGAGTGGTCGATAGATCAAATCTCTGCTTGGAGAAGCCGAAAACGAGAGGATGCATCTGATGACTTTCATGGAAATTCAAAGCCAAATTGGTACAAGCATGCTCTGATTTTTGCAGTTCAAGGCGTCTTCTTCAACGCCTACTTTGTCACTTATATTCTTTCCCCAAAATTGGCTCATTGTATTGTGGGTTACTTGGAAGAAGAGCATTTATGTCGCATATACGTTTGTTTATGCTACTTGAGGCCTCTAGGTTTTTTTGCTTCTATTATGCATGAAATTGACGACATTGAGTTATTGAAGGGGATGATAGCCCATGATATCGGATTTTGGTATGGTGATGGCGGTGAGGTGAGAGTGTCTTGAAAATATAATTAATTTAAAAATTATATTGTTGTACGTATCAACTTTAACTTTTATATGAAATGAATTAGACTTCGATATGTAGTCTAACTTTACATGGTATGATAGTGTAAAATGTTATGAGTTATGTTGAAAGACTTGTGTTATTTGTGGTTCAGGCATTGAAGTACTGGGAAGTACAAAAGTGTATGTCATATAGCTATTGTAAATTCAGAGAAAGCAAGGATGTGTGTGGCTTCTTTCCTTTGTCCCTCTGATAGTTCCATTATCACTGCTTCAAAAAATATTAAATTGAAGATGGCTCTTCATCCATTTATCGGGATTTCACTTTTACAGAATATTACAACAAATTCTTGAACAGGAATTTAGACTAGGAGCATTATTTGGAACTTTTCCAAAAATTTGACAGATTCACGAATGATAAAACCTGATTTTCTCATCATTTGTTACTAACTTATGATGGCGAGTTTAACTTATGTATACATATTTTAAAAAGGGGCAAACCTGGTAACACCTCCACACATAACTATCTCCAATCATCATATTCAGATAAACCAAGTTGGTTAGGCTAGGCTAGTTTAAACGTGCAGTTTTGCAGTAGAATATACCAATTTATTATGAAATGGATGAGAGACAATACTTGGAGGGTCTCTAAGAGCACTAAAGGAATTGATCAGTCTAATATCAATTTGCACTCTGAATATAGTAGACATGTTGACAACAAAAGAAAAAACAGATAAATATACTAGACATGTTGACAACAAAAGAAAAAAACAGGCACCCAAAGTTATTATAATAATTTAACATTCAAGTTAGGGAGTACAAACACTATCGAAAAAATAATTATATCGAGAAATAATATTATAATCCAAAAACATAATTGAAGATAACTAGGACTTTAGCAATAGCAAATTAATAAAAGTTCTTGAGACAAATTTATAATGCTAAATTTTCTATATAGAAAAAACCCAATAGCTTTAGATTATCTTATTAATTTTGATATTAAGATATATAAACTTAATTAGATTGCTTAAACATTTTTTCTAATTAATAATATTTTTATTCACATATATTTCTTAAGCATAATATGAAACGAGAGACTACATTGTATTACATATAACGTTTAAACTTTCACTTTGAAGAGAGAATAAATGGAAAGTTGATATGTAAATATGTTTTTTCTTCAAATCAATATAGCTCATGTTAAAATCAAATATTTAGTTGATGAAGAATATTTTTTTCAATTCCATAAATTATGCAATAATATTTTATTTACCATTTTATGTCCGCGCAAAGCACGGCTTAAAGTTGGAAAAAACTTCTAAGTTGCTCAGTTTCACAAGGTTTTGTAATTGACATGTCCCAAATGTTCATGTCATAACCAGTTTGACTCAAGCAAGTAAGAACAATCTATAAAAAATTGAGTTCGAAAAATGATCCTCCATGAAGTAATCTTTTTCTACAAAAATTTTGTTCTTACTTATTACAATTTTATCAAATAAAAACATTGTTTAAAGTCAATACTTTGTTGGCTTCATACTAGTCATATCAATTATCATATCACATACTAGTAACAAAAAAATAGAATGACCATAACATCATATATACTCTAAAAAGCTTTTGTGGGAATCTAACATCATACAAGAATGAAAATTCATATCTTGTACTTCCACATTTATATTAGACATTAAGTCTAATTTTATTTTTTTATCACAACCAAAGAACCCCCACATTTTAAGTATGATCTCAAAATTATTTTCAAGTATTTGTCTTCTCATGCTTCAAATTTGTACGATCAAAATATATATTGGCAACATAAAGTCTCTTTTAAAAATAATACTCTATAAAAGAAGTAGAGCTTCAATTTTCTTTGACACCCTCTGCAAAATGTCAAAGTTTAATTCATAGAGATACAACTGTAGAAACAAGATCATTAATTTTATGTCACTAGTCTTTTTCCCTTTCTGTTATAATTAGACAGATCATTTAGTATTTAAAATACTAACACTAAAGAAGTCATCATTGTATCACTTGTTTCCATTTAACGATGAGGTTTTTATACTCTTCAAGTCAGAATATTTATTCAAACAAAGAGTTTAATAAGTCGGTGAAGTTTTTGTATTCTTCAAATCAAATGCACAGTCTAATTTATCTAGTGAAGTTTTTTTTATGTTCTTCAAACCAAAGGAATAGACAATCAAACTTCATATGGAGTAGAAAACTACATAAGTTTTAGTCTCCAAAATAGAATTAGAAAATTACAAGGATATAATTTTCTTTTCAAGTAACTTTTCATAATTATCAAGTTAGTAGGGATATTCTTCAAAGTTGATTCACCACTCAACTTTTCACAAACATCAAATAAATTTGACTTTTTAGCGAATAATCAATGAGCAATAATATTATCTCATGACCAAATTAGTTTGGCAGTAAAAATTCCCCCACCCTCCCACCCCCATTCAACTATTGATAGATATTCTTCAACCATGATGTATGGAGAAGGAATGTGACAGTGTAAAGAATAACCAATCCAAAAGAAGAGATTAGTGAAAGTTAAGTCACATTCTAACTGAAGAAAACATATTTGTAGGGACTTCTTGGGTATTCTGGACCAAGTAAATTAAAGACAAAAAAATAATTATGCACTGTTTCATCAAATTTGTGCCTTAAGACAATTCTCGTGCATACATTTTCTTGGATAATTAATTAAAAGAAACTTCTTCTCACTTACCCCAGTACAAATGAAAATCATTAGTAAACGGAAAACAAAAACCATACATGAACATTAAGTTTGTTGGTTTCGTTGTCTTCTCCAACATTGCAGACTAAATAATTTAAATAATAATTTGCTTAAGATTGTTCTTAAACAAGTATTACTAAAATACTTAGAACAAAAACTTTTGTTGAACATCGCAGACTAAATAATTTAAATGGTTATTGCCTTAAGATTGTTGTTCAACATGTATTACTAAAATATTAGAACATAAATTTTTGTTGAACAAAAACTTTTGCAGTAAACAAAACTTTTGTGGTACAAAACTTTTGTAGAAAAAAAATCTTTTGTAAAACAAAATTTTTGTTGAACAAAACTTTGTGAAAATAATAAGCAGAAAGATTCTAATCAAGTTTTCAAAATCATAAATTAAAACTAGTAATGAAAATAAAATTTGTAAAGACAAATCAAGAAATAAAATTGACTAGAAGAAAATCGAGTCTACTGAATACACAGTGTTTCCTTAAGGAAATTATTCCCCTCAAGTACTTGAGGTTAATGGAATATATCCTCCTAGGGTAGAACGATTTTATTCACTGGTATATCGATATCTAAAACCACGATGTCAACGAACCACTCAATTGCAGTAAAGCACATTCTATGTGTTTGTGTAGAAGAAGAAGAAATTAGAAAAAACTCATTTTGAAATGATAGGAAAATTTTCTATATATAGAGAACAAAATGTGTTTATTATGTCTTATTTTAAAGGTCACAACCTTTTAAGAAAAGTTATAATTCTTCATTTGTCATTCACACTTTTTAAACTCCACACATGTAGATATATAATGATTAAGAAAAAGTAAGAGGCTAGCTAGCTCACCATCGAATCTCTGTTTTGGAGTGCTACCACAGCCACGTCCTAAACCTTGGCCATGTGGTTGTGGAGAAAGGCGTGAATCGGTGGTAACGGGGAGATGTTAGTGAAACCTTCTTCTGGATATGCACCTCTCAGCAATACTGTTGATAGGTGAAATCTGGGACAAAAGGGGTATTTTAGTTTTCTCCGACAACATTGTTTTTCGTTGTATTTAAAGATAGGGATTCTTTCTATACAAAAAAGTGAGTGACAGGTCTAAAGCAAAGAATAGCCGAAAAAGATGATTTCTTGACAAAAATAAATAGGGTGGAATTAACGTGTAGATGATGGCAAAAATGGAATTTTCTTGCAGTATCCAAACACCTACTTAGTTTGACAAGTAGATTAAATTTTTTTGGAATTTTGTGATCTTATTAGAGATATGGATAATATAACCAAACCACGCCTCTAAACTCATAATTTTGACCAAGTAGTCCATATCGTAATTATAAAAACTGGAAAAATATCATATTGTAAATTTTACTAATACCGAACATTACATTCTTTACAAACAACTTAAAAAGCAAAAATAAAATACATAAATTAACACGAATGGATCATGACGACATTGATGATAACAATATCTATGCCTCAATCCCAAGAAAATTAAAATTGATTCTATGTATTCGTACTAATCATATCTCATCATAAACACAAGGCACCACAACTAACTTTCAAGTAGATGAAAATGTCACCAACAAATTAGAAGATTCTCCAATAAAGACCTCCCAAACTGTGTTCCATACTTTTTTTTTATATTGAGGATAGCTTGCACGTAGCTCAATTAATTTGACAAAGGTACTTGTATTTCACAAGCATAGATATAGGGTTACTCTATCTACTAAGAACCACACAAATAAAAGTCTTCTTCAAACAAATGGAACCTTTGTTCCCAGTTAACAAGGGCGAGGTATCCCTGCCATATATATGTCGACATTCTGGAAGTTTTTTTTTTCTGGAAACAAAACATTACATATGACTATTAGAGATTACTCATTGAAATAGCTATTGGGAAAAACAGACCGGATAAAGCAAGAACACAGCTAATAATTTGAGAAAATAAAGATAAAGAATAATAGAACACACAGATTTACGTGGAAAACCCCTAA